>JH651259.1:619243-642930 GCA_000260095.1 Tetrahymena borealis | reverse complement strand
GTAGGTAGGTAGATAGATAGATAGATAGATAGATAGATAGATAGATAGATAGATAGATAGATAGATAGATAGATAGATAGATAGATAGATAGATTTTTACCATGTTTTTAAAATACAAAAAAGACAATTAGATAACAAATTCTATTACATTTTTATGCTTCTGTTTTTATTTTTACAAATAAATAAATAAATTAAATTACACTAATAAAAAGAAATATAATGTAAGTTCTCATTAATAAGCTTAAAAAAGAAGCATAATATAAAATATAAGATTTATTAGATATTGTTTAAACGTATAATGTTAAATTTTTGTGAATATTTTATTATTTTTATTAAAAATACATTAATTGAAATATCTAAAATATCAGCCAAATACTAGAAATTAAAAAGATATAAAATCTCTATAGTTATATAAATAATAATAATTTTCATTATAATTGTTCTCTTTATTATTTTGTCTATTTTATTTAATACAGAAGAAGTTTATTTCTAGAAAATTCAGTTTCCTGACATAAATTCAACAATTTACTTTCAATTTAGCAGCAATTATTTAATCTAAATTAAACTTTCTAATCAAAATAAAATAAAAAATGAATAAATAAGACTAAAGTGACATTCAAATCCATCTGAATAGATATGTTAATCCATAGTACTCTATCCCTTTGGCAATTGCAGGTATTTGTGGAGCAACTTTAGGATTTTATAGATCTTACAAATAAGTCAACTATCTAAGATTATTTACTAAGAGTTTAATGAACGCTCACCAGCTTAATCCTTTCGAGAGGACTCCCAAAGGAAATATGTTAACGTTTATCAATGGTAAGCTTAAATGTGATAATAATCTATAGCCAATAGATACCCATTTTGGAATAAAACCTACATAAGATACTTCTTTAGGAATATTTAGATAAGTAGAAGTATTCTAATAAGCAGCAAGAGAGAAATAAGGAAGATGGGTAAATATAGATGAAACTAACTAAGCGTTCTAAGAGAAATACTCACTACTATAAAATAAAATATTTAGCAAAGGTTAACTATCTATTGGCAACAACAAATTATCTGAATAGCTTTTGGTTTCTCTTGCTAAAGGAAATTCCAATTTAATACCTTTTAATCTAAATGAGATAAACGCATTCTAAACCTAATTGATTTAGAATTAATAGAAAAAATATGAAAACCTTTAAAATGATCCTGCTAGATTTATGTAATTATTCAAAGAATTAAAAGAAGAAGATGAGTTATTATTTAACTAATTTCCATTTTTTTATGGATAGCAGACAAACAAGCACATTTTTTAAGATGGAAATTATATCTATTTGATGGATAAATAAAGCGAACTCAATAATGGAGATGTCAGAATTTCTTTTCATGAAATTAACTAAATTTTTGATTTGACTATTCTTGCTGCTAAAAATGATGAATTTCTAACTAATTATGAATTGAAAGAGTTATCTAACAAAAACTTACATGTTACGATTATAATTGGAAGTAAAGAATAGGTTATTAATTTGGGCACAATTAACTTCATCAAAGAAGGTTTGATTCCTAAATAATAGTTTATTAAAAGCATATTATCTTAAGTCGAAAATAATTAAAAGTATTATGCCCTTGCATATGCTTTTATTATCTATATTCTTTATCAGTATATAATATCTGAAATTGGGGATACTTTAACTACTGGAGCTAGCTATTCATTAAAATATTTATTAGCTAATTCAAAATAAAATGATCTTTTTTCATTAAATTACAAAGATATATATATCAATAATCCTTTCTACAAGCATACATATAAAGTTTCTTTATGCTACTCTTTATTTCATATTGGATCTATTATGCTCTTTTTACATAAGAGAAGACTATTTGCTATTACTTTCCCTTTCATTTTTCTATAACTAAGTTATGGATACCAAGAAAAAATATAATTTGATGACAGAATTCTAAAAGAAGCAGAACTTTATAAAGAAATTCTCTTAAAAGATAAGTTAAATTTTAAAATAAATAATTGAATTATTTCTTCACCTATTTTCATTTTAATATTATATTTCATTAGTATTTATTTATTTACTAACTAACTAACTTAAAATTAAATATTTAAGCAATTCTTCATTTAATTACTAACATTCTTTATTTTTAAATATTTATTCTTTTCACAAATTTAAATGAAAATTCCCCACACAAATATATTTGAGCATCAATTTATAAATAATTCAACAATTAATTGTAAATCTAGAAATAATTAAGTAATTAATAGATTTTATTAGGCCAAGCTGAATATTTAGGCCTTATCTATTTTTGAATTATTTGGTTTATTAATCTTACAAAATTATTCTAGAAATTATCAGGCCACTCTATTTAAAATATCTGCATTTTAGTAAATAAAATGAATAAATATGAAATATATTTCTAATACTTATGAATGAATATGTTATGTAATAAATGATTTACATTTATTTAGGTTTAACCAAATATCTTTATAATTTATGAAATTTAGATTAAATTAATTTTAAAATAAATAGATTTCTATTTATATAATATATTAAATTTAATTAATTGAATGGGTTTAATCAATTCAATCAATTTTCATTTGTCATTTATAAAAATTAATAATTATCATTTATTGCTGAAATTCATATTAATCTTATTTAAATTGATTAGAAAAAATAAAAGAGAAAAAAAAATGATAGAATAAAATATGATAGGAGAATAATTAAAAGTAAATAAATATATTTATTACAAAATTATCTAATAGTGATATTTTTTTATAAATTAACAGGAGGTTCAATAAAATAGTTTGCCAGATATTAATCCAATCTTTACTTTTAGGTGACTGACTGACATACTTACTATTTATTTACTTTACTTTACTTTACTTTAATTTAACTTCTTAAAGGCTTCAAAGGATGAATTTTTTATTTTTTACTATTTCTATAAATATAAAAGGGGAAAGTCTATTGGAGATTAAGGTGCTTCTTTTTTAGGGTCTAAATTAGCTAATCACCAGTAGTTAACTGTTTTAAATCTTTATTTATTGTAATAATATTATTTTTTATTTTCTTTCAATTTATTTTACAAATTTATTTACGCTCTCTGTTTTTCTGTTTTGAAATTTTTAACTTAATTCTATAAAAACAATAGTAATAATGATATTGGAAACTAAGGTGCTAGCAGTTTAGGATCTGGATTAGGAACGTGTTCATTACTTTCTACATTAAATCTACATTTATAGTAATTCATATTACTTTTTACTATCTATCTTCTTACCATTTTTATTTACTTCACTATATTGTCATTTCTTAATTAACTTTTTAATCAAAAAGGAAAAATAGAATTGGAGTTTCAGGAGCTCTTCTTTTAGGATCTGGAATAGGAAATTGCTCCTAACTTACTGCATTAGCACTTTATTTATAGTAAATTTATTTATTTTTTATTTTCTTCAAATCTTCATTACAAATTTATTTCAATTTTTTGACTTAAATCTGTATAAAAAAGGGAAAATAAAATTAATGATTAAGGTGCTTGTGGATTAGCTTCTGGAATAGGAAATTGCTTATAACTCACTACATTAACTCTTGATTTATCGTAAAAATATTATTTCGTTAGCTATTAATTATTTTCTTCTATCTTTCATTACTTATTTTGTTGTTTCTCTTTAAATAATAAAATAGATTAAATGGCATTTAAGATTAAGGAGCTTCATATTTAGGGTCTGGATTAAAAAATTGCCCTTAACTTACTACATTAACTCTTAATTTAATGTAACTCCTTTTATTTGATTACTTTTACTAAGCCTCTAAATACAACAAAAGGGAAAATATAATTGCACCTTATGGTGCTTGTGGTTTAGGATCTGGATTAGGAAATTGCTCTAAACTTACTACATTATCTCTTGTTTTATTGTAAACTCTTATTCTTTTTTTTGTCAATTTTTCATAACTAATTTATTTTCAATTTTTAAAATGACCTCTTTAAATAAAAAAGGGAAAATAGAATTGGAGCTCATGGTGCATCTGGTTTAGGATCTGGGTTAGGAAAGTGCTCTTCACTTACTACATTAACTATAGACTTAAAGTAACATTATAAATTTGTTATTTTCTTCTACTTTTTAAATTGAAAATGTTTATATTTTCCTTATTTCATTATTTTTAATTACATCTATCTTTAAAAGTAATAATCAGATTGGAAATTAAGGTTCTAGTGGTTTAGCATCAGGAATAGGGAATTGTCAATAACTTGCTACATTAAATCTCGATTTATAGTACTTTATTTTATTTTATTTTCATTTTATTTATTAATCTAATTCTTTAAAATAAAGATCAAATGAAATTGAAGACGAAGGTGCTTGCAATATAGGGTCTGGAATAGGAAACTGCTCCTAACTTACAACATTAACTCTTGATTTATAGTAACTAACTTACATATTATCTATTTCTTTCTTTCTTTATTTCTTTCTTCAACTTTTAACAAAACAAATTTATCTCTCTACTTTACTCTTTAAATATAAAAGAGTAAATTTAATCAGTGATGAAGGCACTTATGGTTTAGGATCTGGATTAGGAAATTGCCCATAACTTACTACATTAACTCTTTAGCTATCGTATCTTTTTTATTCTTTTTTATTTTCTTCCACTATTCAAAAGAAATATATATGATATTTTACTTACTCTTTGAAGTAATAATCATTAGGGTGCTTCTAGTTTAGGATCTGGATTAGCAAATTGTTCATCACTTACTACTTTAACTCTTCATTTCAAGTAAATTTAAAACTTTTTATTTTCTTCCCTTTTGATAAGAACGTTGATATCTCTATTTACAAATTTATTACTTGAATTTTTAAAAATAAATTAAAAGTAATAATGGTATTAGAGATCAGGCTGCTAGTGATTTAGGATCTGGATTAGCAAAATGTCCAAAGCTTACTACATTAACTCTTCATTTATCGTAATATCTTCTTTTTTATTTTCTTCTAAAATTCAAAACAGATTTATTATCACTGTTTTATCATTTTTTACATATTTTATTAAATATTAAGCAATAACGATATTGAAGCTTAGGGTGCTTGCGGTTTAGGATCAGGATTGGCAAATTGTTCATAAATTACTAATTTAACTCTTAATTTACAGTAACTCTATAAACTTTTCTGATTTCTTCTTCTTTTCATTACAAAAACATTCTATTCATTTAACTTAATTAATTAATTAATTTAATTTAATAGAGTAAATGGTATTGGAGACGAAGGTGCTCGCGGCTTGGGATCTAAATTACGAAATTGCTCTTAACTTACTACATTATCTCTTAACTTATAGTAACTTAATATTATTTCATTCAACTTCTCTTTACAATTTTATTTTTGATATTAATTATTTTGAATTAAACTCTTTAAATATAAAAGTAATAATAAAATTGGAGCTTAGGGAGTTAGTGATCTAGGAACTGAGCTCGGATATTGTTCATAACTTACTACGCTAACTATTCATTTATAGTAAGTAACCTTAAATCTTCTTCTTCTTCTTCTCTAACTTTTAATTATGTATTTTTATACGAATAAAAATAAATGAAAATAAAGAAATCAAATAGCTTAAGGTGTTTATGGCTTAGTATCTACATTAGGAAATTGCTAGTAACTTACTACATTAGCTCTTGATTTATCGTAATATTAAATATTTTATTCTTTTTTCTATGCCATAATTATTTTATTTATATCTTTATTTATTATGTTTTAATCAAATAATTAAATATAAAAGTAATAACAGTATTAGTGCTTAAAGTGCTAGTGATTTAGGCTCTGGATTAGGAAATTGCTCATAACTTACAATATTAACTCTTCGTTTACAGTAATTTTATACTTTTTCTACTATTTCTTACAATTTTATTCTTTCTAATTTCTTTTTTTTCTTAAATTTTCAATTAAAATAGAGGAAATAACATTAAAGATGAAGGTGCCTATAGTTTAGGATCAGGATTAGGAAATTGCTCATAACTTACTAAATTAATTCTCCATTTACCGTAATTTATTTTCTTTGATTTATGATGATCAATTTATTCATTCTCTTTTTTCTTCACTCTTTAAAACAAAAGTAAAAATGGAATTAAATTTTAAGGTGCTTGTGTCTTAGGGACTGGATTAGGAAATTGCTCAAAACTGACTGAATTAACTCTTGATTTATCGTAAGACTTTAAGATTTGCTATTTTCTTACATTTTGATATAACTATTCTCTGTATTTTGTTTTTATTTATTATTTAACTCTTTATATTAAAGTTCAAATGTCATTCAAGATTAAGGAGTTAGTGGTTTAGGATCTGGATTAGGAAATTGCTCATTACTTACTACTTTAAATCTTAATTTATCGTCATTTTAAATTCTTTTAACCTTTCTTTTACTTTCTAATTCTTTCTCTTATTTTTATTCTTTTTAATTTTACTCTTTAAATATACAGTTTAAATGGTATTGAAACCAAAGGTGCTTGCAATTTAGGATCTGGATTAAGAAACTGCTCATAACTTACTTCATTAACTCTTGATTTATTGTAAACCTATATTCATTTTATTACACCTTTCTAAACAATTTTGTTTGCATATTTTTCACTTACTTCCTCTTAAAAATAAAGTTATAATAGGATTGAAGTTTAAGGTGCTTTAAGTTTAGTATCTGGGTTAAGGAATTGCTCTAATCTTAATACATTATCTCTCTTTTTATAGTAAATTTAAATTCTTTTTTATTTTCTTCTATTATTCATTGTAGATTGATCATTTCAATAATAATAATTTTAAATTTATGAAAATTATAGGTTTTATAATAAATTTAATTTGCTTGTACTATAAAATTTAAATAAAATGAAGAGATTAGTTAAGAGAATATTAGAATAGTAAAAATTATTTATTTACTAATCATGTTTTATCATTATTTTTACATATATTAAAAAGGGTGTGAATTTACAAGAAAAGCGAAATTAATACTTTAAATTAAAAAATAATCATTATATATTAGCTAGCTAGCTACTTGTATATTTCTATTCAATTTTATCTACTAATAGATTTATATACCTACCATAATTGATTGTTCTTACTTTCTTTCTTTTATTAATTTATTAGATCAAAACATTATTAACCAATAAAATTTAAAAATGTTAATTAAATTGTTTAGAATATAAACATTTTCAACCCTTTACATATAGACTAATAGACTAATAGTTTGATTGATTGATTGACAGTTGTTATTTCTCAATGATTCACTATAAAATCTTGTTAATTTAATATTTTAAATTAAGACCAATTTCCTAATTAACAAGGCCTTGCTAGTTAATTAAAATAAAAATAAATTGATTGAGGATTCTAATGAAGCTAGCTAACTAACTAACTAGCTAAATAGATAAATAAATCTAGATTAATTTGAATACAATAAATATTATTGTTCCATCAAGAATTAGATGTTAAGCTATTATCGATAAAAATTATTGAATTTAAATTGTATTATTTATTGATACTCAACTACATTATATAGTTGGATGAGGTATTTGTAGCTAAATCAGCCAGGAATTTCCAACTTGTGAGAATTCACACAAATTTTGCGTGCAAAAAATAACATTTCACATAAATATGAAGCATGTAAGAAAGTATAATTTTCATATAATTTCTTAATATTTAAAAATTTAATATAAAACTTCAAAACATAATTAAATTTAAATAAATCAACATAAACTTAAATTTTTAAGATTAATTAATTTTGATTAAATAATATAATTTTTAATTTTAAATTGGTTAAGAATTCAATAGTATATAAAAAAAATATGATATTATAAAAAATGTTAGAAGACCAATTTAAAAATGTAAATATTTGAATATTAAAATAAAAGAAAAAAATAATTTTATTTATGAATTAAAAGTTGATTCAAATGTGTGTTTTATAAGATAATAATAAGACACTTAAATTTAGGTAAATCATTAACACAATTTTTTAATTAACTAAACCTTAATAATCAAAATTTATTTACTTTTAAAGGGGAACTACCATTGGGGATTAAGGAGTTTCTCATTTAGGATCTGTATTAAGAAATCTCTCAGAACTTACTACATTAACTCTTTATTTATCGTAAAATTTATAAAAATTATTATCTTTTCTTCCACTTTTTATTACATATTAATTTTTTTTGTTATTAACTCTTTAAATATGTAAGCTATAATAATATTGGAGAAAATGGTGCTTGTGCTTTAGGATCTTCATTAGGAAAATGTTCCTATCTTACTACTTTGTCTCTTAATTTATAGTATAATTTTAATTTATTTCTTATACTTTTCATTACAAATTAATATATCTGTTTTACTATTTTTACTTAACTCTCTTACTAAATATAAAAGAGGAAACAGCATTGGAGAATAAGGTTCTTATGCTTTAGTATCATCATTACAATAATGCTTATAACTTACTACATTATCTCTTAATTTAAAGTAAAAATTTATTTTATTATCTTATACTTTTCATTGCTAACTAATTCTCAATGATTGTTTTATTTTTTTTTCTTAACTCTTTAAATTAAAAGATAAAGTAATATTGGTGAAAAGGGTGTTTGTAATTTAGGATCTGCTTTAGCAAATTGCTCATCGCTTACTTCATTATCACTTAATTTAGAGTAAAATTTTATTATATTCTTATTTTCTTCCACTTTTTTTACTAACCAATTCTCTCTGTTTTATCTTTTTATCTTAAATCTCTAAATTTAAAAGGGGAATTAGTATTGGAGAAAAAATTGCTTGTAGTTTAGGAGCATCATTAGCAAAATGCTCATAACTAACTATGTTAACTCTAGAACTAAAGTAATTTAATGTTTCTTTAATTTCTCAACTTTCAATACAATTCGTTACCTTTGTTAAAATATTTTTCATTATTCTTTAAATATAAAGGGATAGTAGTATTGGAGATTTAGGTGCTTGTGGTTTAGGATCTTAATTAAGAAATTGTTCATTGCTTACAAGATTAACTCTTAATTTATCGTAACAATTATTTTATTTCATTTTCTTCAACTTTTCATTACAAATCTATTCTCTGATTATTTATTATTAACTCTTTAAAAATAAAAGTTAAAATAGAATTGGAGAAAAGGGTTCTTAGGGATTAGGATCTGCATTAAAAAATTGCTCATTACTTACTACATTAACTCTAAATTTATAGTAAATTTTATTTTTTATTTTATTTCTACTTGTTTTCATTGAAAATTAATTCACTTTATTTTATTATTTAAAATAATATTCTTTAAATATAAAAGATCGAACAGTATTGAAGATTAAGGTGTCCTTTGTTTAGGTTCTTCATTACGAAACTGCTCATAACTTTCTACATTAGCTCTTAATTTATAGTAAAAATATTATATTTATTTTCTTCGACATTTGATTAGAAATCTTTTTATCTTTATTAAAAATTAATTCTCATTGATTATTATTTTTTACTTAACTTGCAAAATATTAAAGATATAATAAAATTGGAGAAAATGGGGCTTCTAATTTAGGATCAGCATTAGCAAACTCCTCATAACTTACTACATTATCCCTTGATTTATCGTAAAATTTTATTTTTAATTTCTTTAACTTTTCATTACTACAAATAAATCCCCTCTGTTTTGTTATTTTTTACATTACACTCTAACTATAAAAGTTCAAATAGGATTGGACATTAAGCTGTAGGTATTCGTGGCTTAGGATCTTTATTAGGTAATTGCTCATATCTTACTACTTTAAAACTTAGTATATCGTAATACTTTTCTTTTTTTTATTCTCTCCTCCTTCACTCAATTCTCTAAATATAACAGCGGAATTAACATAGGAGATTAAGGCGCTTGTGATTTAGGATCTTCATTTGGAATTTACTCCTAACTTACAACATTAACTCTCGATTTATCGTAAAATTATATTTAATTTGATCTATTTTTGATTAGAAATTAATTACCTTTGTTTTGGTATTTTTAATTAAATATTTAAATTTAAAAGTTATAATAGTATTAGCGATTAAGGTGCTTGTAGTCTAGGAACTTCATTAGGAAATCTCTCTTAACTTATTACATTGACTCTTGATTTATCGTAAAATTGAAAATATGCTTCCACTTATAATTACATATTATTCTCTCCGATAATAGAATTGGAGAAAAGGGCGCTTGTGGTATAGGATATACATTTGCAAATTGCTCATAACTTACTAAGTTAACTCTTTATTTATCGTAATATTTCAATTACTTTAATTTTCTTCCTCTTTTTATACAAATTAATTCTCTCTGTTTTGCTATTTTTGAAATAACTTTCTCAATGAAAAAGGGCAAATAGTATTGAAGAAAAGGGTGTTTATGGATTAGGATCTTCATTAGCAAATTGCTCTTAACTTACTACAGTAACTCTTGATTTATAGTAAAATTTAATTTAATTTTCTTCCACTTTTCATAATAAATTAATTCTCTCTGTTTAGTAATTTAAAGTTAACTCTATAAATATATAAGGGATAATAATATTAGAGAAAAGGGTGTTTGCAATTTAGGATCTGCATTAGCAAAATGCTTGTAGCTTACTACATTATCACTTAATTTATAGTAATATTTTATTTTATTCTTATTTTCTTTCACTTTTTAATGCAAGTCATTCTCTATGTTTTATTATATTTTACTTAAATCTCTTAATCAAAAAGGGGAATTAGTATCGGAGAAAATAGTGCCTGTGGTTTAGGAGCATCACTATCAAATTGCTCATTACTAACTAAGTTAACTCTAGAATTAAAGTACTTTTATATTTTTTTAATTTCTCTACATTAATTACAAATTTATAGTACAAATATATTTTATTTTTTTTTAAAAATAATTTTTTACATATATAAAGTGAAATAATGGAGAATTTTTATGTTCTGTAAACTAGCCTAATGAGAATAAAGAGATTAGTAATGCTAATATTAAGGTATCAATATTCAAATTTTTTAAATTTATTTAATTTAATATTTTTTAAAATATATATTTGATAGATGTTATTGAATTCACTCACTAATGAAAAAATCAATTATATGAATATAAAAAGAAAATTATTAATTACTTAATATATTCAAATCAAAATGATCTCAACCAACAAACAAACATTTGCTCTCTAAAATTATTTCAAAAAAATTGATAATTAAAAATATTTAATATGCAATCATTTTATAAATATAATGATAATTACATATATACGTACGTAGGTAAGTACATGCATAAATACATACATGCATACATACCTACTCATGTTTTAACGAATTATATTTTAATGAATATTTTTGATCTAATTCATTTTATCTTTTTAAAAATATAAGGTAAATATTTATTTATTTATCCCTCAATTTGTATTTTTTAATTTTATTATTAAAATCAATTATTAAAATGTTATGAATAACATCATCTATGACTATTTTACACTTTTGTATAGAGAGATATTAAATTAATTAAAATAATTAGATTTCAAATAAATTGTAAATTAAAGTAAAAACTCTAGTTTATGAAGTAAATTAATTTCCTAAACATTTTGTCTAATTTATTCCTTAAAATTTAATAAAAATAAACTAATATTTATATAGTTATTTATTTAAAATACTAAGAATAAATTTGGTTTCATTTGTAAATAATCTCAGTACCTATGAATGATATTTAAAATGTAATTAAAATATATTTTGAATGTAAGTAAATTTATACGAACTTATGAACATGTTCACTAATCTCTTTATTTTTATTATTTCTGATTTTATACTAGATCTATCTTCAAGAATTTAACTTTTATAAATTAAAAAATTAATTTTCTTATTATAAATAACTAAAGACAAACTTTAATTTTGTTTGCTTGCAATCAGTCATGATAGTAAATAAAAATGAAAATAAATTTACCCAAAATTAATAGTTAATTTAATAAGTTTTGGACAATTTCCTAATCCCAATCCTAAGCCTTAAGCACCTTAAGCTACAATATCAGTATTACTTTTTTATTAAAAGAGTTGAGAAAAAAAAATTTGTTAATAGAGAGAATAAATTTGTTATGAGAAGTGGAAGAAAATAAAAAAATGTTTAAAGAATCTTTACAATAAATTAAGAGTTAATTCAATTAATTATGAGCTGTTTCCTAATCCAGATCCTAAACTACAAGCACCCTAATTTCCAATCTCATTAGAACTTTTTTATTTCAAGAATTTTGTAAACAAAATAAAATAGAAAATATACATGAATAATAAATAGTGAAAGTTAATAAAAAAGAATTAACAGTTACTATAAATGTAGAATTAATGCATAGAGTTTTGAACAATTTCCTAATCCAGATCCTAAACCACAAGCTCCTTAATTTCGAATGCCACAATAACTTTTATATTCATTAAATAGTGAGAAAAAATTTGTTAAGAAAAGTAGAAGAGAATATAAAGAAAGGAGTTACGATAAATCAAGATTTAGCGTAGCAAGTTATGAGCAATTTCCTAGCCCTGAGCCTAAACCACAAGCTCCTTAATCTCCGATGATATTTTGACTTTATTATTTTAAGAGGTTTAAGAAAAATAAAATTTAGTAAATAAATTTGTTGTGAAAAGTGGAGAAAATAAAAAAGAAAATAAAGCTACGATAAAACAAGAGTTAATTTAGTAAGTTAGGGGCATTTTCCTAACCCAGATCCTAGACCACAAGCACCTTAATCTTAAATTTGATTTGCACTTTTATATTTAAAGAGTTAAGTAAAAAATATAAAAAAAAAGAGGATAAATGTGTTATTAACAGTAGATGAAAATTTAAAAAATACTGAGTTACATTAAAATAATAGTTAAGGTAGTAAGCTTGGAGCAATCTCCGAATCCAGATCCTAAGCCACTAGCACCTTAATCTTAAATTCGATTTAACCTATTATATTTAAATAGTCTGGTAAAGAAAACAAAATAGAGAATATCAATTTGCTTCAAAAAGTGGAAAAGAATATTAAATTCAAAAAGTTACTATAAATGAAGAGTTAATGCTGTAAGCTTGGAGCTTTTTGCTAATCCAGATCCTAATCCACAAGCTCCTTCGTGTCTAATTGTATTTTCACTTTTATTTTTTTTACAAATAAAGTAAAATGTAATAAAATAGGTAATGTAAATTTGTTTTGGTTGTGGGAAAAAATAAAATGGAATTTAAACTTACTGCAAATCAAGAGTTAACTAAGTAAGTTATGAGCAATTTGCTAATCCAGATCCTAATCCACAAGAACCTTTCTCTTCAATCTTATTTTAACTTTTATATAGAAAGTGTTCGATAAAAATAGAGAAAATTATTTTTTTAAGAAAAGTAGAGGATTATAAAAAATAATTAGAATATATAGATAATTACAATAAACTAAGAGTTAATGTAGTAAGGTACTAACATTTTCCTATTCCAGATCCTAATCCACAAGCTCCTTAATCTTAAATTTTATTTGCTCTTTTATATTTAAATAGTTTGACAAAAATAAAGCAAAATATTGATTAAATTTGCTATGATAAGAGGAAGAAAAGAAAAAAGAATTTAATGTTACTATAAATGGAGTGTTAATGTAGTAAGCTATATGCATCTTCCTAATCCAGATCCTAAACTGCAAACACCTTAATTTCCAATCCCGTTATAACTTTTATGTTTAAAGAGTTAAATAAAAATAATAGAGAATAAATTTGTTAAGAAAAGTTGAAGATTATAAAGATACGATAAACTAAGAGTTAATGTTGTAAGTTAGGAGAAATTTGCTAGCATAGACCCTAAACCACAAGCACCTTAATCTTAAATGATATTTTAACTGTTAAATTTTTACGAATTATATTAAAAAAAATAAATAAGAGTAAATTTGTTATGGAAAGTGGAGGAAAATTAATTAAAATATAAAGAAAGTTACGATAAATTAAGAGTTAATGTAGTAAGTTATGAGCAATTTGCTAATCCAGATCCTAAACCACAAGCCCCTTAATTTTAAATTCTATTTCCTCTTTTTTATATAAAGGTTAAGGAAAATAACAAAATAAAGAGAATGAATAAAGTAAGAAAATAAAAAAGAATAAAAAATTACTATAAGCTAATAGTTAAAATAGTAAGTAATGAGTTATTTCCTAATGCAGAAGCTAAACTAGAAGCTCCTTCATCCTGAATACTATTAGTCCTTTTAAAGATTTAAAAAAGTAAATAAAAGTAGAGAGAATAAAGAAAGAAATAAATAATATATATAGATAGATAGATAGTTACTATAAATCAAGAGCTAATGTAGTAAGTTATGAGAATTTTCCTAACACTGATGCTAAACTACAAACTCCTTTATCCTTAATACTATTTGTCCTTTTATATTTTATGAGTTAAATAATTATAATAAATGGAGAGAGTCAATCAATTTGTTATGATAAAGAGAATATGAAATTACTATAAATCTAGAGTTAAAGTAGAAAGTTAAGAACATTTTCTTAATGCAGATCCTAAACGACAAAGACCTTGATCTCCTATATTATTTTCCCTTTTATATATAAGGAATTAGTAAAAAATAATAAAACTATGGATTTAATCAAGTTAAAAATAGTAAATGATAGTCACCTAAATGAAAATATGTAATTATTTTCCAAACAATTTTGTTGAACTAACTTTTGAATAATAATAAATAAAATGGATGTTGAATGATATTTTAATAAAAATAAATTTACATTTTTAAAATTGATTTCTTTCATTTTCTATTATGTAATATTTTGTTCTCTACTCTATTCCTAAGCAGTTTCAAATTATTTAAGTTTAATAATTTAGTCAAGTAATTCCTAAATAAATGATTATTTTTTATTTTCATAAATAACAAATAATTTAAATCAAATCATTAAAAAAAAATGTAATTAACTTAAAATTCATAAATTTATTAATAAATTATATATTTGTTTGAATATCCATTTTTTCTTGTGAATCCAATAATTTAAAGTTAGTTAGCAGGGTAAGTTTTAGTCTTATTCTAATAGAATAATTAGAAAGTCTCTAAATTTTATTTTTTGCAAGTACAACTTATATTCCTAGAATATGGTTGTAAATAGAATAATTATTATCCTTATTTAGATTAAATTCATATAAGCTCTTATGAACAAATTCTTTATATCATACAGTGGAGGATAGTTGAATTAATTTCTCACCATTCTATCCTCAAAAAACAATAGTTGGAAGTTTTTATTATCATGTTTACTTCATTACAGTGATCCTTATCGATAAGACCTTATTGATTTTTGTTATAGGTAAAACTTTTATTGGCTTATCAATGAGGATTTTTAAAAAATTAAAAAAATTTTTTTTATTGGTAAGTTTTTTTCCTTAATTTTTTTTTAAAAAAATCGAATCTTTATAAAAATTGTTTAATCTATTCACACCTCTATTTCTTAGAATAATTTGCAATCAATGGGTAAAAAAAATTCAATTTTGAAATCATAACTATGAAAATAATATCAATAATTAATTAATTATGATCATATTTTCAAATTAAATAGTGTAATTTTGTTAGTTAGTAATAAAATTGAAAAGAAAAATACTTAACAAAAAAGAATGATTGGAGAAGAATTTAAAAAAGTAAATAATTTATTCGTATAATTATTTTTAAAAAATTAATTTTTTATAAATTAAAAGTAGATTAAATAAAATTGTAAAGAAGATAATATAACATTCTTTTTTAGGTAATTATAAGTTACTTTCTGTTTGTTAGCTTGTTTATTAATTACTTAATATAAAAGAGGGAAAAACATTAGAGATTAAGGTGCTTGTGATTTAGGATGTGAATTAAGAAACTACTCATAACTTACTACATTAAATCTAGATTTATAGTAACTTTATATTCTGATTTATTTTCTTCTAACTTTCAAAACAAATCTATCTCTATTTTTTATTTTTTACTTAACTCTTAAATAATTAAAGGTAAAATGAAATTGGAGATTAAGGTGCTTCTGCTTTAGGATCTGAATTAGGAAATTTCTAATAAATTACAACATTAACTCTTGATCTATAGTAAATAAATTCTTTTTTGTTTCTTCAACTTTTAAAAAAATGTATTCTCTTATTAATTATTTTACCTTTAAATTTTAATTATAAAAGTTAAAATATAATTGGAGATTAAGGTATTTGTGGTTTAGGATCAGGATTAGGAAACTGTTCAAAGCTTACTACATTAACTCTTGATTTAGCGTATTTGATTGATGATATTTATTTATATTTTCTTCATTAACTCTTTAAACAATTTCATTCTCTTTAATGTTTAAATTTGTCCATTACTCTATAAAATTAAAGTAATAATTGGATTAGAGCTTAAGGTGCTTATGGATTAGGATCTGGATTAGGAAATTGCTCATAACTTACCACATTAACTCTTCATTTATAGTAACTTTATATTCTTTTTGATTTCTCTGACTTTTCTTAATAAATTTATTCTATATTTCCTTATTTTTTATTTAATCCTGAAATATAAAAGGGGAAATAGCATAAGAGATTAGGGTGTTTGCGGTTTAGGATCTGGATTAGGTAATTGCTCTTAGCTTACTACATTAATTCTTGATTTATCGTAACTTTATATTCTTATTATCCTTCCATTTCAAGGCAAATTTGTTCTCTGGATTTATTATTTTTTGCTATTCTTTAAATATAAAAGAAATAATGGTATTAAGTCTTAAGGTGCTTGCAGTTTAGGATCTGGATTAAGAAATTGTTCATAACTTACCACATTAAATCTTGATTTATAGTAGATTTTTATTCTTTTTTAACTTATTCCATCCTCTCTATATTCTTAATTTTTACTATTAAACTCTTTAAAAATAAAAGTAATAATAGGATTGAAGCTTAAGGTGCTTGCGGCTTAGGTAATGAATTAGCCAATTGCCTATAACTCACCACATTAACTCTTCTTTTATTGTAACATTAAATTCATTGTTATTTTCTTCCACTTTTATAATAAATTTATTCTCTCTATTTTATTATTTTTAACAAAATTGTTTATATATAAAAGTAATAATGGAGTTGAAGCTTAAGGTGTTAGTGGTCTAGCGTCTGGATTAGGAAATTGCTTATAACTTACTTCATTATATCTTGATTTATCGTAGCATTATTTTTTATTTTCTTCCATGATTCAAAACAAATCTATTCTCTGTATATCTTCTAACTCATTAAATAAATAAGAAATAATAAAATTGAAGATTAAGGTGCTTGTAGTATAGGATCTGAATTAGGAAATTGCTCTTAGCTTACCACATTAGCTCTTTATTTATTGTAATTACTTCATACTATTTTTTATATTTCTTCAATTTTTAATACAAATCTATTCTTTATCAATAATTTTTATTTTTTACTTAAATCTTTATATATTTAAGTCGTAATGGAATTGAAGCTTAAGGTGCTTGTGGTTTAGGATCAGGATTAGGAAATTGCTCATAGCTTTCAAAATTAACTCTTGATTTAACGTAATTATAAACTCTTTTATTTTCTTCCATTTTTCAAGTTTATTAATTCTATATATTTTTATTTTACTTAACTCTTTCTATTTAATAGGGGAAATAGGATTAAAGATTAAGGAGCTTGTGGTTTAGGATCTGGATTAGGAAAGTATTTGTAACTTACTACATTAGCTCTTTATTTATAGTAATTTTATTTAGTTTTTTATTTTCTTCCATTTTTATTGTAAATTCTATTGAATATTTTCCTACTTAACTCTTTAAATATTATAGGGGAAATTAAATTGAAGCTTAAGGTGCTAGTGATTTAGGCTCAGGAATAAGAAATTGCTCAAAACTTACTTCAATCGCTCTTGATTTATTGTAAATTTTTAGCATTTTTATTTACTTCCTCAGCTTATTACAAATTAATAGTCCATATTTTATTATTTTTTATAAGTAAATTAATTTTTTAATTTATGAAAATTAAAGTACTTTTTAAGATCATTCTACTCTAAAATTAAAACTAATGAAAATAAAAAGATTAGTAGGTATTTTATTTAGTTGGTAAAAATTGTTTATTTTGATAACAAATGAATTTTAATTATTTTTAAATGTAAATGTTAGATGATAAAGGTGAAATGTTACTTACTTACTTAGATAAATATTGTTGGATAAAGTAAAATATATAGCAAATATATTATAATACATTAAATCTACTATTCATCATTATAATATCATATTGTTTTTATATCATAGTATAGTAATAATGCTATTAACACTTTACTGGTTTGAATTTATATAATTTTTAAAAACCAATAAAAAATATTTAATGTCTATAAATAATTGTATATTTTATTAATTTTTCTATTTAATTTTTAGATTAATTCTGTTTTAATATTAAATTGACATCAAAACATTTTTTTGTGAAGGAAATAATTTATTATTTTTGTAAATTTTGTAAATAATAAAATTTTCTTGAGTGTCTTGAGCGAAGCGTTTAAATATTTTAGTAAAAATATTTTTCCCCCCTAATATACAGTATTTAGAATGTAATTTGTCTTTAGAACTTAGTTAAAATAATTTCAGTAACTATTATTTATTATTATAATAATCTACATATTTAGAGGATAAATTTTGAATTCTTATTCGGTTAATAATACAAATTAAATATTAAATTTATTAATTATTTGCTAGGAATTAAAAGAAATAGAAATATTTAGCTTTAAAAAAAATGGATTAATAGTATTCTTAAAATGTAAATATTAAAGATTAAAAATATGATTAAATTGCTAACTTATTCTTTAATTAAAAGTTGGTTCAAAAAAAGTATTTATCAAAATATTAGATATTTCTAATTATTTAAGTAAAGAAATTATTATGTTCTATAATCTTATCAATTAAACACTATTTTTAATTTAATTCTTAGCACACTATTTCAATATTTAAGAGGAGATATCATTGGGGATTAAGGCGATTCTTAAGAATAAAAATCAATATAAACAAATTGCTCATAAATTCGTACTTTAACTCTAAATTTAGGGTACAATTTTATATTTTTATTAACTCTTCCTTTCTAATTTATCTCTATATTTTATTTTTTACTCAATTATCTTTTTAAAAATTAAAGTAATTTAATCCTGAAAGATTCTTGGGCTATTATTTTAGAATCTGAATTAGAAATTTGCCCATAACTTACTTAACTAACTCTAAATTTAAGGTACAATTTTATTTTATCTTGATTTTCTCCACTTTTCAATACAATTAAATTAAAATTTTTTTAATTAATTAATTTTAAATATAATAGAGATAATAACATAGAAGATATTTGTGGTTGGAATTTAGGTAATAAAATTGGAAAATGTACATAGCTTACAGTTATAACTCTCAATTTAAGGTAAATCAATTTTATTTTATTTACTTATAACTTTCATTACAAATTTATTTTCTTTGTCTGTTATTTTAGTTAATTAATTTACATTCTAAATTTAAAAGTGGAAATCGAATTGAAGATTAAGGTGCTTGTAATTTAGGGTCTGGATTAAGAAATTGTTCATAGCTTACTAAAATTACTCTAAATTTGATGTAATTTATTACAAACTTATTCCTTAGTTTGTTATTTTTACTAAATTAACTCTTTAAATATAAAAGGGAAAATAATATTAGAGATTAGGGTGCTTCCGAATTAGGAACTGGAATAGGAAATTGCTCATATCTTACTACATTAACTCTAGAATTATAGTAATTTTTAATATAATTTTTATTTTCATTCCCTTTTCATTACAAATTTTTTCTCTCCATTTAGTTATTTTTTACTAAATTAACTCTTTAAAAATAAAAGGAATAATTTTATTGGAGATTAGGGTGCTTGCGAGTTAGGAACTGGAATAGGAAATTGCTCATAACTTACTAAATTAACGCTAAATTTGATGTAGAATTTTTCAATCATTTTTATTTTCTTTCACTTTTCAATACAAATTATTTCTCTCTGTTAGTTATTTTTTACCAAATTTACTCTTTAAAAATAAAAGGAAAAATATGATTGGAAATAATGGTGCTTGCATAATAGAATCTGGATTAGGGAATTGCTCATAACTTACTAAATTATCACTAAATTTAAGGTATAATTTTATCTTTTCTTGATTTTCTTACATTTTTCATTGCAATTCATTTAAATTTGTTAACTTAATTAATTTTAATTATAAAAGGGAAAATAGTATAAAAGATAATGGCGGTAGGAGTTTAGGTAATGGAATTGGAAAATTTACATAGCTTACAGATATAACTCTCAATTTAAGGTAAATCAATTTGTATTATTTACTTACAACTTTCATTACAAATTTATTCTCTTTGACTTATATTTTAGAGAATTAAATTGCATTCTAATTTAAAAGGGGAAATCGAATTGAAGATTAAGGTGCCTGTAGTTTAGGGTCTGGATTAAGAAATTGTTCATAACTAACTAAAATTACTCTAAATTTGAAGTAATATTAACAAATTTATTCTCTCTAGTTTATTATTTTCCTAAATTAAATCTTTAAATATTAAAGGAAAAACAATATTGGAGATTAGGGTGCTTCCGAATTAGGAACTGGAATTGGAAATTGCTCATTTCTTACTACTTTAACTCTTGAATTATAGTAAAATTTTATCTCATTTTTATTTTCTTTTGCTTTTTGTTAAAAATTTTTTCTCATCGTTTAGTTATTTTTTCCTAAATTAACTCTTTAAAAATAATAGAAAAAATAGAATTGGACATAACGGTGCTTGTATAATAGGATCTACATTGGGGAATTGCTCTTAACTTACTAGTTTAACACTAAATTTGATGTAAAATTTTATATCCGTTTATTTTACCCACTTTTGATTACAAATATCCTCTCTCTATTTTATTGTTTTTTTTACTTAATTGTATAAATACAAAAGGTAAAATAGAATTGGTGAAATTATATTTGAGAAAGTTGGCCCATCAAGTGATGATCCATTGATTAATTTCTAAAATACAATTTATGATCCAATTAGAATTAGAAGTTTTGACATAGGATAAAGATTAGGAAATTGCTCATAACTTACTAAACTAACTCTAAAATTAAAGTAGAATTTTTCAAATATTCTCTATTTTTTGTTTGCTTTAATTAAACCTATAAATATAAAAGGGGAAATTCCATATAAGATGAAATAGCTTGTGACTTAGGATCTTAATTACGAAATTTCTAATAACTTACTTCATTAACTATTGTTTTATAGTAAATATTTTTTCTATTTTTATTTTCTTTCACTTTTTTTGTTAATTTCTTCTCTCTCTCTTGTTATTTAAATTACTTAATTAATTAACTTGTTTATATATGAAAAGGGAAAATAGCATCAAACATTAAGGCGCTTGTAGTATAGGTTCAGGATTAGGAAATTGCCCATAACTTACCACATTAATTCTTAATTTGAGGTAAAATTTAAATTAATTTCTAAGCACTACTATATACAAACTTATTATCACTATATATTTGTTATTAATTAGTTAATTAATTCTTTAAACTTAAAAGCAAAAATTCAATTGGATATTTAGGTGCTTGTGGTCTAGGATCTGGACTAGGAAGTTGCTCATAACTCACTGCATTGACTCTTCAGTTATAGTAAAATTATATATTATTATTTTTTCTATCTCATTACATTCTCTCAATTTTGCTATTAATTTACTTAACTAAATCTTTAAATATAAGGGAAAATAAAATTGGAGGTTAGGGAGCTTGTGGTTTAGGATCTGGATTAGGAAATTGCTCATAACTTGCTATTTTAAATCTAAATTTAAGGTAAAATTATTTTTTTGTTTTCATTTTCTTCCAGATTTTTTTTCAAATTTGATTTCTATATTTTGTAATTTTTATTACATTATCTCTTTTAATATTAAAAGTGGGAATAGCATAAAAGATTAGGGTGCTTCTGGTTTAGGAACTGGATTAGGAAATTGCTTGAAGCTTACTAATTTATCTATACAATTGAGGTAAAAGGATATTAATTTTATTTTCTTCCACTTTTCTTTACAAATTTATTCTCTCTATTTTTGTATTTTTATTGACTCAACTCTTTAAATTTAAAAGAGAAAATTCGATTGAAGATTAAGGAGCTCATGGATTAGGAACTGGAATAGGAAATTGTTCATAAATTTCTAAATTAACTCTAAATTTGATGTAAAATTTAATATTGATTTACATTTTTTACTATATTAACTCTTTAAACATTAAAGGGTAAATAACTTTGGAGATTACGGTGCTTTTGGTTTAGGATCTGCTTTAGTGAATTGCTCATAACTTACTGTATTGACTCTTTAATTAGAGTAAGGATTTAAATTATTTTATTTTCTAACAAAAATTCATAACAAATCTATTCTCTCTATTTTGTCATTTTTAAACTAAATTTAAATTCTCGAGGTAAATATAAATTTTTAAATATACAGTAATAGAAATGTTTGGAATATTACCAAGCTAAAAAATAAGAAACTAATGAAAATCAAAAGGCTAGTCACAATTGCTTTATGAATGTGGTATAAATTAAGATATATTTTAATACAATTTAATATTATATTTTGCAATAGAAAATACCACTAATATATTTATTTATTGTTTTAAGAATTAAAATTAGTATAAAATGAAGCGTGAATTTACAAATAAATATGAATAAATATATTAAGTAATATATAAAATAAGATTTGTTTTGAAATTAATATATTTTAATTAAATTCTTTGCAATTTATATTCAGTTAATAATGATCTCAAATAGAGTTGAATCTTTCACAAATGAGTTTATCATTAACTACATACATAGATATATACATAAAATTAATTGCTATTTATCAATTGAAGTTTATTTATTTTTATTAAATATACTGTTAAGATAAAAGGATATATAATAATATAAGTTAATTAGCTAAGTACTAACCAAAATAGTTCTTAATTAAATTTATTTTTTAATGAAAAAATGACCAATGAGTTGTTGAGAATGAGCAATGTTTTGTCCGCAGCGCTAGACAGCCTATTTATCTAAATATAATATTTAATAGTTTATGATTATAAATATAAGTTTAATTTGAAAGAAATGTAAAAACTATAAGTAATTTGGTAGATAGGATAGGAATTATTTATTAAGAGGTTCTAAAATTACCTTATCAGCTTAATATTTAATAAATATCAATATGATATTTTCATCAAAGGAAAGTATGGTTAGGAAGTGGTCACAAAAATAGGTTGTAAGTAGGAAATATTGGTTTAATTGGAAATTCAATTTTAATGTTTATTTTCAAAAATAGAACATCTTTTTTGATAAAAGGATAATTTTAGAAAGAAATTTTTTGTATTTTACTTTATCAGTTTGTTTAGAAAGCATAATTTTGCCTCTTTGCCATATTAAAAATATAATTAAATTGTAAATTAAATTTTATTAATTATTTAGTAGGAATTAAAGAAATAGAAATATTTAGCTTTAAAAAAAATGGATTAATAGTATTCTTAAAATGTAAATATTTAAAGATTAAAAGTATGATTAAAAAGATAACTTATTCTTTAATTAAAAGTAGGTTCAGCAAAAGTATTTATAAAAATATTAGACATTTCTAATTATTTAAGTAAAGAAATTATTATGTTCTATAATCTTATCAATTAAACACAATTTTTAATATAATTCTTAGCATACTATTTCAATATTAAAGAGGAGATACCATTGGGGATTAAGGCGATTCTTAAGATTAAGGATCAGCATAAACAAATTACTCATAACTTAGAACATTAACTCTAAATTTAG
>JH651259.1:599039-615430 GCA_000260095.1 Tetrahymena borealis | reverse complement strand
TCTTTTAATATTAAAAGTGGGAATAGCATAAAAGATTAGGGTGCTTCTGGTTTAGGAACTGGATTAGGAAATTGCTTGAAGCTTACTAATTTATCAATACAATTGAGGTAAAAGGATATTAATTTTATTTTCTTCCACTTTTCTATACAAATTTATTCTCTCTATTTTTGTGTTTATTTACTCAACTCTTTAAAAATATAAGTTAAAATTCGATTGATGATTAGGGAGTACGCGGATTAGGAACTGGAATAGGAAATTGTTCACAAATTATTAAATTAAATCTAAATTTGGAGTAAAATTTAATTTTGTTTTACATTTTTTATTATATTAACTCTTTAAACATTAAAGGTATAATATCTTTGGAGATTACGGTGCTTTTGGTTTAGGATCTGCTTTAGTGAATTGCTCATAACTTACAATATTAACTCTTAAATTATAGTAAGCATTTAAATTATTTTATTTTCTAACAACAATTCATATCTAATCTATTCTCTCTATTTTATTATTTTTTAAACTAAATTTAAATTCTTGAGGTAAATATAATTTTTAAATATACAGTAATAGAAATGTTAGGAATATTACCAAGCTAAAAAATAAGAAACTAATGAAAATCAAAAGATTAGTGAAAATTGCTTTATGAATGTGGTATAAATTAAGATATATTTTAATACAATTTAATATTATATTTTGTAATAGAAAATACCACTAAAATATTTATTTATTGTTTTAAGAATTAAAATTAGTAGAAAATGAAGCGTGAATTTACAAATAAATATGAATAAATATATTAAGTAATATATAAAATAGTATTTGACTGAAATTAATATTTTAATTAAATTCTTTCCAATTTATATTCAGTTAATAATGATCTCAAACAGAGTTGAACAATTTTATTAGATATTTTAAATTACTAATCTTTAACAAATGAGTTTATCATCAACTACATACATACATACATAAAATTAATTGTTATTTATCAATGAAAATTTATTTATTTTTATTAATTATCTGTTAAGATAAAAGGATAGATGATATTACAAGTTAATTAGCTAAGTGCTAACCAAAATAGTTCTTAATTAAATTTATTTTTTTATTGGATAAAAATAATTTTATTTAATTAAGAGTAATTTTCCTAAATTTCAAAATCCTCTAGATATTATTCTAAATATATTTTAATTATCTGAAAAATAAGAAATATAAAATCTCCAATTTTAATTAGTTAGAGTCACCCCAAAAAATTTTTAATTGCCAATAAATTCCACGATTGAAAATGGCTATATATCCAATGCCATCATTACACCAATAGATTATGTAATCCTTATGTATTAATAATCTAAAACAGAATATGGTTTGGTATTAGAGATCATAGAAGTAATTTTAGTTTACTTTTATTAAATTTGCTGATTATTTTATTTTAAAAATTCTTTATATTTTTCTTAATTGCATGTAAATAGATGAGAAATCAGATTTCGGGTACCATGATTCTTAGGATTAGTACCTCCACTACATTTTAATAGAATTTAAAATTATATTTTGCAATAGAAAATACCACTAATATATTTATTTATTGTTTTATGAATTAAAATGAAAAGAATATGAAGCGAGAATTCACAAATGAAGATGAATAAATATATTAAGATTAAATAATGTATAAAATAGTATTTGATTGAAATTAATATTTTAATTAAATTCTTTACTATTTATATTCAGTTAATTTAATGTATCTCAAATAGAGTTGAACAATTGTATTTAATATTTTAAATTACTAATCTTTCACAAATGAGTTTATCATCAACTACATAACTACATTCATAAAATTAATTGTTATTTATCAATTGAAATTTATTTGTTTTTATTAAATATACTGTTAAGATAAAAGGATAGATGATAATACAAGTTAATTAGACAAAAATAGTTCTTTATTAAATTTATTTTTTAATTGAATAAAATTTAAGAAAATAAGTAGATTTTAAATAATGACAAGATAAATTCGAATTAAGGATACAAATGTTTTTTGTATAAAATTTTAATAAATTAATTTTGTTTGATTGATTGTTATTGAGTAAAAATATTCTTTCTATTAATTAATGTATTTATTTAAAGTATTAATTTTGCTTCATTAGTAAGTAATTCAGTATCTATCAAAATTATTATAAAAATATTGTTAAAGTATTTGCTTGCTAGATAAATTTTACCATTCTAATAAAAGTATCTTCACCAATCTCTTTATTTTAATTATTTTTGATTTTAATAGAGTGAATCTATCATCTTAGCAACTTTCATTTTTAAACAATAATTTATGTTAAAAAAATATTAAAATTGATACTATAAATTTGTAATGCAACAAACAAGCTTTGAAGAAAACAAAAAATAAAATAAAATTTTACTAAAATTTAAGAGTTAATGTAGAAAGTTATTAGCAATATCCTATAGCAGATACTAAATCAGAAAGACCTGAATATCCAATGTTATTATCCCTTTTATAATAAATTAATTATGTAAAAATAAATATATAAACAGTGAGTATAATATTAAAATAAAATTACTAGAGCTCAAGTGTTAATGTAGCAAGTTGGGAGCAATTCCTTAGCCCTGATGCTAAAACACTAACACCTAAATCTTCAATACTATTATTGCTAAAAAAATGATATTTAAGAGAGAATATATTAGCTGTTAAAAGTGAAAGAAAATAAAATTACTTTAAGTAAAGAGTTAATGTAGTAAGCTACGAGTAATTTGCTAATCCAAATCCTAAACTACTAGCATCTTAATTTCCTAAGCTATTGTACCTGTTATTTTATTAAAAATTAAACAATAACAAATTAGAGAGAATAAATTTGTTATATAAAGTGGAAGAGAATAAAAATTATTTAAAGTTACGATAAAAAAAGATTTAATTTAGTAATCTATGAGCAATTTGCCAACCCAGATCCTAAATTGCAAGTATCTTAACCTCCAATATTATTTAACCTTTTATAAGTAATTTCATTATCGAAAGTGGAAGAATAGAATAAAAATAATATAAATTACAATAAATCAAGAGTTAGTGTAGTAAGTTATAAGCATTTTGCTAGTTTAGATCCTAAACTATAAACACCTTAATTTCCTATATGGTTATACCTTTTATTTTAAAATGTTAAATAAAAAATAACAAAATTGAAAGAATAAATTATATAGTTAGTTATTAAAAGTTAAAAGAATATAAAATTACTTTAACCTTAACATTAATGTAATGAGTTAAGAGTTATTTGCTAATCCAGTTGCTAAACCACAAATACCTTAATCTCCAATGTTATTATTGCTTTAATATTTAGAAAAATACGTAAAAAAATAATAAATTCGTTTAGAAGAGTGGAAGAATTAAATAAAATAATTATAAAATTACTATAAATCTAGGGTTAGTGCAGTAAGTTAAGAGCATTCTGCTAATCCAGATCCTAAACCACAGGTACCATAATCTTTAATATCATTTAACCTTTTATATTTAAAGATTTTAGTAGAAAAAACAAAACAGAGAATATATATAAATTTTTAATGAAAAGTAGAAGAAATTAATAATGAATAAAAATTACTATAAATCTAGAATTAATGAAGTAAGCAATGAGCAATTTGCTAGTCCAGATCCTAGACCACAAGCTCCTTAATCCCCAATACTATTTTTGCTATTGCATTTAAAGAGTTAAGTTAATTAAATGTGGAAGAAAATAAATAAAATAAAATTACTTTAAGTCTAGAGCTAACATAGTGAGCAATGAGCAATTTCCTAATCCATTTCCTAAATCACTGCCACCTTAATCTTCTATACTATTATTACTTTTGTATTAAAGATTTAAGTAAAAATTAATAAAATAAAGCGTAAACATTATTAAGAAAAGAGAAGAAAAAAATAAAATTATTAAATTACGATAAATTAAGTTTTAATTTAGAAAGCTAGGAGCAATTTGATAGTCCAGACCCTAGACCACGAGCACCTTAATCACTAATACTATTATTACTTTTATATTTAAAGAATTAAGCAAAAAATGGTAATAAGAGAATAATTTGGAATTAAATATGGAAGAAAATAAAAAAGAATATAAATTACGATAAATCAAGAGTTAATGTAGTAAGTTTTGAGCAATTTGCTAAACCAGATCCTAAACTACAGGCCTCTTAATCTCCAATTTGATCTCCTCTTTAATATTTAAAGAATTATACAAAAAGAATAAAATTATCCATTTTAGCTAGCATTTAAGAGGTTAAAAAATAGCAAAATATAAAACCTTAAAAGCATTTTGTAATTATCTTCTAAATATTTTTGAAGAATCAACTTTTAATTCATAAATATAATTATTTTTTAATGTTATTTAAATAATATTATATTTACATTTTTTAATTAATCTCCTATCATTTTTTATAGCTTAATAATTTTCAACACTATAAATTCCTAGCAAATACTTGATAATTTTTATTTTTTAACAAGAGTTGAAAATTGAATGTTCAAAGCCATCATTTAAGTGAAGTATAAAATATTCTTAATAAATTAAACAGATTTTAATTTACCTTAAATTAATTAAGGAAGGCAATTATTTATTCGAATATAATAAAAACAAAAATTAAAATTAAAATAATTATATTAAAAATATTTAATTATTACCATTTTATAAAATTGTAAAGAATCTAAAGTATTTAATAAAGTACAATAAAATGTATGTATATTAATAAAAGCATCTTATTGATTTAAAACATAAATTTATTAAATTATTAACAGCTTTATCAAATTATTCTAAGTTAATTTTTCAATAAAATTTCTATTTATTATTATAAAAATAATTATAAATTTTATTAAAATTGTATTAATTGATACCACAAGGAGCTATCAATGTTCGCTAATCTACTCAATTTCCTTAGTTTAGATTTCACAAAAGAATTCTTCAGAATACTTTAATATTTATTAATTAAAAAATTACATTTTTTTATGAAAATAAAATTGTATATGTCAATGAATATATGAATGTGGAGATAATATATATTTACAATAGATTGGAACTCAATGAAGTTAGTTATAAGCAATTTGCTAATCCAAATCCTAAATCATGAATGCCCTAAGCTTCAACTTTATTATACCTTTTATTTTTATAGAGTTAAATAAAATAAAAAAGAATAATATTTGTTACCTCAAATCAAGAGATAAAGAGGTAAGTAATGAGCATTTTGCAATTCCAGATCCTAAATTACTAGCACCCTAATCATCAACCTAATTCGCTCTTTTAATTAGAAAAAATTAAGAAAAATAGCTAAATAAAAATGGCTTTTTTATATGAAAAAAAGTAGAAAAATATTATAAAACTTACCTCAGTTTAAGATTTAATTCTTTAATTTATGAGCAATTTCCTAATCCAATTCCTAGATTAGAAGCCCCCTAACCCCCAATACTGTTATCTCTTTTAAGATAAAAAATTAATTAAAAAATAAAAATAGAGAAAGAAATATTTTGATGGATAAAGAAAGAAAGAAAATAAAAATTATCACATTAAATTTAGACTTAATTTAGTAAGTTGTAAGCAATTTCCTAATCCAGATATTAAACCACAGGCACCCTAATCTCCTATGTGATTTTCTCTATTTTTAAAAAAGTTTAGTGCAACTTGCAAAATAAAGCAAAGATAAAAAGTGAGAGAAAATAAGTTTTGATAAACTTTACAATAAGTTAATAGTTAAGGAAGTGAGTTTAGTTGCTTTTCCTATTCCAAATCCTATTTCACTAGCACCTTTTTCTCTAATATAATTTCCCCTTTTAAAATTTAATGAGTTAAATAATAAATTAAAATTAATATAAAATAAGATAAAAAATAGTGTAAATTAAAATAGCAAAATTGCTTACTACAAATTAAGGACTAATGTAGTGAGTTATTAACAAAATCCTAATCCAGATCCTAAGCTAATAGCTCCCTCATCTAAAATTTCGTTAGATCTTTTGATTTAAAAGAGTTACGTATAAATATTAAAATATAGAGAGCCAATTTATAAAGAGAAATTTAGAAAAAATAAATCTTACAAAAGATTAAGAGTAAACGAAGTGAGTTATGAGCAATTTTTTAATTCAGAAACTAAACCATAAGCACCCTATTCTCCTATGCTATTTCCCCTTTTATTTTAAAAAAATTGTGACAAAATAATTAAATAATAAGCATAAATTTTAAATGAAGTGGCATAGAAAATAAAATAAGCTCAAATTTACTATAAATCAAGATTTAATGTTGTAAATTATTAACATTTTGCTAATCCAGATCCTAAATTGCAAGCTTCCTAAGGTCCAATACTACTTGAGCTTTTATTTTAAAATTGTTAGAATAAATAACAATATTAAAAATGAAATTTGAAATGTAGCTTAAAATAAAAATAAAAATAAATAATTTATACTTTAAGTTAATACTCAATGCAGTCAGTTATGGGCAAATTTCTAATCCAGATCCTAAACCACGAGCTCCATTTTCTCCAATACTATTCTCCCTATTATAAAAAAATAGGAGAATAAATAAGAAATGAGCACTGAAGAAAGTAAATGAAAAAAGGTTACTATAAATTGATATTTAATGCAGTAAGTTTTTAGCAATTTCCTAATCCAGAGCCTAAGCCACAAGCACCCTAATCTTTAATCTAAGTATACCTATTATTATTAAATTCTTATGCTAAAGAACAGAAGCATTTTAAATGAAAATTTTGAAAAAATAAATAAATTATTATAAAATCTACTTCAAACCAAGATTTAATGATTTGAGTTAGGGACAGTGTCCTAATCCAGATCCTAACTCACAAGCTCCCTTGTCATAAATGCTATTATTGCTTTATAGTTAAAGATTTAAGAAATAAAAAATCTAAAAAAGAAATTAATTTAAAATGAAATATGTAGGAATAAGAAAGAATTTACAATAAATCTAGAGTTAATGAAGTAAGTTATGAGCAATTACCAATTCCAGAACCTAAACCACTAGCACCTTTCTCTCCAATGCTATTTCCACTTTTATTGTGAAAGAATTTAGTAAAATATAACCAACCTAATACTGGAAATTAAAATATACAATAAATCAAGGTTTAGTGTAGTTAATAGTGAGAAATCTCCTAATAAAGATCCTAAATCACAAGCACCCTAATCCCCAATTCTATTATCGCTTTAAAAATTAAGGGATTAAGTAAAAAATAATAAAATAAGGAGTATAAATTTAGAAATTCTAAGATGAAATGTTGAATATAATTTACAATAAACTTAGATTTAATGTAGTAAGCTATGAACAATTTTTTAATCCAGATAATAAGCCAGAAGGCCCCTTCTCTTCTATCTAATTATACCTATTATATGAAAATATTTATTAAAAGATTACTAAGGAGATAAATTCATTTTAAAATCAAATCTGGAAGAGAATAAAATACTTCAAACTTAGATTTAACTTTTTTAGTTATGAGCAATTTCCTAGCCCAAGTCCTAAATCTCTAGCTCCTTTTTCTCCGACTCTATTATGGCTTTATATGGAAGGAGTTAAGTATAGAATTAAAAGAGATAGAGAGAATAAATTCTAAATTAAATGAGGGATGGAGAAAATAAAATGTATACTATAAATCAAGAATTAATATAGCTAGGTTTGAACACCTTCCTAATCCAGATCCTAAATTGCTAGCACCTTTCTCGCTAATATGATTAGACCTTTTATTTTAATCAATATAATCAAAAACTAACTACATAAAGAAGAAAAATAATTTGGAAAGTAGAAGTAGAAGTAAAAAAATAGATAGAAACATGATGAAATTTACTATAAATTGAGATTTAATGAAGCAAGTTAAGAACACTTTCCTAATCCAGTTCCTAAACTAAGGATACCCAAATCGCTAATCTAATTAGACCTAAATTGTATTTAGATAGTTAAATTAATAGGAATAGCAAAGTAAAGTAAAGTCCAGAAAACAATATTGCCTTGTTTTGAGAAGTAGAAGAAAATAAAAAAGATACTATAAATCAAGCGCTAATCTAGTAAGTTGGGAGCAATTTTCTAATTTGGATCCTAAATCACAAGCACCCTAATCTCCAATGTTTTCTTTCCTTTAATTTTTTAGTTTTTTTGTAAAAATAATAAAAATAAGGCAGTTCTTCTGTATAAAGTAAATAAATTTAAATATCTACTTAATAACTAATGTCTTTCTATCTACAAGAGAATTTAGTCCAACCTGTATTTAATTTAAAAATAAGATATGTTTTTAGTACTATTTTAGTAATATGATCGAATATTAAATTGTAAAACAATATAGATTACTTTCATTAATATTAACAATGTTTATTTCTATTTTACTTTAACCTTTGCAAAATTATTAATTTTAAAAATAATTAATAAATTATATTGTCTAATTTTTTTAATAGAACAGATAAAATATATACCTGCCTACTTATATTAATTATTTACAATTCTCCTTATATTTTTAGCATTTTAAAAATAAATTATTCTCATAGTCTTCCTAATTAAAATACTTTTTTAGTATTTTTAAATTTTTAATAAATAAGGTATTTAAAGTCAAAAATTAACTCATTTAAACATTTTTTTAGAAACAAAATAGTATGAATATATAAACAATAAAATTAATTTTATAAATAATAATAATTTATTTGATAAATAAAAGTACTAATTGAAATGAAAATATATTATCTATTATTTTAATTTTATTTAATCTTAATAATTAATTAAATCTATTCTTAATTTTATTCATGTTTTTCTAGACTTAGAGTCAGTAAATATTTTAATTAGAAATATTTAGGTTTTTTTGATAGCAATATAATACTAATCTACAAATAAAGAAACAAAAGAAATTAAAGAAAAAAACTTTAAATTAAGAAAAGTAAAATTAAAAAAATAAATCATAATAATAAAAATGATAAAAATAAAGAAGTATTCTTAAAGCTAACTAATTGATTATTTTCAATAATATAAAGAATCTAGGCTAAGACTTAATATTAATGATATAAAAGGATAAGAAAATTCTTATCTCTAAGCGATTGAAACTTCATTAGGAAACCTAATACATTTGTAAGAATTAGAGGTATTAGTAAAAAAAAATTGTATTTTATTAGAAACGGGATATATTTTCCTGTCTAATACTATTACAAATTTAAAAAATCTTACTAAATTAAAAATAAAAATTGAAAATCTGTGTTATCTTGACAACTCAGGATTAATATCCTTAACAAATTCTATCTAATCTTTATCCGAATTATAAGAGTTTAGTTTGCATATAGGATTTAATAACTATATTAGCTAATAATCTGTAAAGTATTTCATGAGTTCAATAAAAGGTCTTAAAAATTTAGCCAAGTTATAATTATACTTGAAAGATATCATGAAGGATATTGAGGAAGGAAATATTTCAGTTTGGAATGAATTGCATCAACTATCTTAATTAGAAGAATTAAAAATTTAATTGAATTTCGATAATTTTAGTAATTAAGATATTTTAGAGTTTTTTAATTAGATCATTTTTTTAAAGAATCTATTGAAGCTAAAAATTACTTTAATTAGTATTGATACAGGAACTTTTTGGATAGATAGATTCATTTACTCTCTAAGTTAACTTTAAAAATTAAAGATTCTCAAATGTGAAAACAATAATGGGGAACAATTTATTTTCAATAATTAATAAATCAAATAACTATACTCTAGTTTTAGTGGTTTAAAGCTGTTAGAAGAATTTTAATTAACATCTATATAAGATTAGATACTATCAGATAATGCTGAATAATACTTCAGATTTATACAAGGATTTAAGAATCTTACAAAATTCTCAATAAATATACCAAGGAGCTTTATTTAAACTAAAGAACATTAAATAATGATTGGTGAGTGTTTAAAACATCTTTCAAATATGACTGAATTAGACTTAACTTTAGGAGACAGGCAATTTAAATTTTATGACGTATTTATTCTAGATCTATCAGAAGCTATTTAAAATATGGGTAAACTTAACGTCCTTGTACTTAATCTATTTAGTTAAATAAGTGAGCTAGGGTATAAAAAGCTTGGAGAGTCTTTAGTACATTTAAATAATCTAGAGAGCTTTAATATAACATTTGATAACTATAAAAACATAAAGAATCGATATTTATTATTATACAATATAAGATTTCTAACTTAACTAAAACATTTGGATATAAAAATAGTTGATTATACTAATGATTTTGATCATAATCTCTTATTTTAATCGATGTAATATTTAATTAATTTACAGAGTTTACATCTATAATAAGGGATCAATTTTTAAGGTTGGTTTGATGGGTTTATAAATATTAAAAATATTACCTCCGTCTTGAGAAAGCTAATCAAACTAAATGAACTCTAACTAAATATAAGAATACAAAATTCAGATGATTAAAAGTCAATTTAAGAATTTATAGGAGTCTTTTAATGTTTAAACAATTTAAGCTATTTAAATATTAGCTTTTAAACAGTTTATCAAAAGGAACAACAATTCGAAATGGTTCATTGCTTGTAACACTTAGAAAATCTAAAAATATTATCAATATATCTGAACTAAAATAATAACTATAAAATTAAAAGCTTTGTTGAGTCTATCACCAATCTAAAGAGCATACAAAAGTTAGCAATTACAATTCTAGAAGATATTGACTATTTTAAGCTTATATAAATATTATCTGCCTTAAAATAAAGTACAAAATTATAGCATTTAGAATTAAATATTAGACTTGTATTGAGTAATTAACAAAATGAATTATTCAGTGCAGCTTGTTTTGGTCTTAAGCATTTATAAGTGCTGAAAATTGAAGATCAAAAGCAAATTATTTCAAAAGAAGATCCTTTGTTATTCTATGGTTCTGGAATAAAAGAGCTAACTAATCTAAAGTAATTATTCATAACTTGTAGTTAGGGTGAGTTAACTGATATTGGGGCTTTAAAGTTTTCATAAGCTCTTTAGAATTAACAAAATTTGAGGTTATTAAATCTTGAGTTAAATTGTAGATCTAAAATTACTTAAAAGGGGGAAAGATTTTTATCAATTATGATAAATCAACTTTAAAGTTTGAAAAAAATAAAATTGAAAATTGGCTGTTAAGGTATTTTAGGAAATTAAATCTTTAATAGCTCCCTAGGTTTGAAAAAATTAAATAAAATCTTTATTTCTACAATATACGAAGATAATGAAAGTTTTAATCAATTAGAAAGCCATGATGTCTTAGAAGAAGATGACAATCTGGATAAGGAATTAACACTTTTGAAAAACAAAGAACTGAATGAAGATAGATTAAATGAATGTAGTAGTTAAGTTACAGATATTTTCTTAAAGTTTAAGATAAATGGAAAGAAACCTGATTTTTTTCAAGAATTAAATCATTAGTTATCTCCAATAAGTAATTTAATGTATTTGAACAGACTAAGCATAAAGATTGAATTTTCTTTTTAATTATAAAGTATGAATTTAGACCTATTAAATGATTTCTCTAAATTAAATAGACTCAATGTATTAGATTTATATACTAGAAATATATTATTTGAAAAGAGCACCATAGAATAAATTATAGAAGGATTTAAACATACATAGAATCTTGAATTTCTATATTTACATTTTGAAAATTCCTTAGATTCCGACTATCTTCTAATGGAAGGGATATCATGTCTAAAAAATCTTCATACTTTAGAACTATCGCTAAGTTTATCTGATAAAGGAGCAGTTTCTCTAGGAAACTCTTTATATCATTTTAAATATTTAAAATAATGTTTGATACAAATTTAATATGAAGATGAGTTTAGCTAAGAAGGACTAGTTTAAATAGAAAATGGGTTAAGTAGCCTTTAAAATTTAATTTAATTAACTTTTAAACTATGTGAATAAGTAATTGATAATTAAAATAAATATTCTCCATAACTTGGATAGTTCTTAAATAATATGAAACGATTAGATAGACTTACATTGTAAATTGGTAAAAACAATTATTATAAATTGTTTGGAGGAATAGACGTAATGAGATCACTTAATTCGCTCTCAAACTTGACAAATTTAAGTATTGATATTGAAGAAAACAATAAAATTGATTCTGAAAATCTTGGAGAATTCTTAGAATATTTGCCAGAATTAAAGAATTTAAATGAAATGGAAATTAAAATAATGTAATAATAAAAGGAAATATTTTTAAAAAGTAAATTTGCTAATATTTTTAATAATAAATCTAAGCATGATACCTTAATATTAACATTTGAATAAAATTAAGTTACTTTTAGGTATTTAAATTATGAAATAGCTATTCAATAACAGTAGAATAATGAAATCTAAGTTATTGATATTGATTTTTTCTATTCATTAGATAAACTAATCCCTATTGACCTAAATGTCTTATTTAATTTTTCTAGTGAATCTAGATTTTATAAAGCTTTAAAATCATTTAACTTTGTTTCAATTAATATTAGTTTTGATTGTCTAATAAATGAAACAACTTATTATTAATTTTGTGATTCTATTTCTTATTGGAAAAACACCAATGTTTTAAAAATTAATGGTTAGCTTACCTTTTCTAGTTTAAATAATAACCCTCTAGCTTTAATTTGTGAAAGAATCAGTGAATTAAAATCACTTTATACTCTAAATTTAGCAGTGTATTTAAATAATGAACAATAGTAACTCGATCAATACATTAATTTAATAGATATTTTATCTAAATTGAAATAATTAAAGAATTTAGCTATTGATAGTAGTAATTATACGATTAATAAGAAAATTATACCTATTTTATAAAAGAAGTTTAAATAGTTAATTACTTTAGAAAAAGTTTATTATAATAGAAAATGGTGAAATAGAATGTAAGTAACTAAGAAAGTAAGTAATTGATCATTTCAAAATTTATTATTATTCTGTATTTATATCATAAAAATCACATATGCTAGCTAATCTTTTTAGATTATTTTTTATTAAATTTTTTTAAATATTCATTTATACAATCAATTTAAAAATTTATTTTTTAAAGCATAGTTTAATATGATTAAATGAGCTAAAAAATTATTCCATTGAAATAGAATTCATAATTATCTTTAAGTGAGACCTATCTATCCCTAATTTTAAAGAGCTGTTAAAAATAAAATTCTTTTTGTACTTTAATTTTAAGTCTTTGTAATTAATTTATTTATTAATTCATATACAAATTAAAATAATATCTAATTCCAACTTACACAACGTACGGGAGTATATTAAAAATTACAAAAACATCTCAAATGCAAAAAAATTGCAAAAATCGTAAAAATTAAATATTCTATTAAAATATATACTCTTTCTATTTATATTAAATAAAATAAAGCTTTAATTATATTTAGCAGTTAATAGAATATAATAATACAAACACAGAAGGTTAAATTTTAATGATTCCTTTTGTATTTATGGATAAAGGATAGCCATAGATGATCATTTTTTGATAATATTTATTAGAATAAGATGTTATTATCATTTTTATATTTTGAAGGTATTTGGATTTAATGATATCAAATATAATCTGATATTAAATTATATTAGTTTTGAAGGAAATTGTTAAATCAATTGAATCACTATCAATATTGTTAATATTGGCTTCTATTATATTCAAGAGAACTTTATTAATAATTATTAATAAATTGTGTACATCAACTTTTATCTAATACTTATTAGAATAATATAAAAGATAATAGACATTTGCTTGAATTTTAGGAATCAACATAGATAAAACAAATAATAGGATTAGGAATTCAATATGAATTAATAATAGTTGAATTATAATACTGAATTAAGTTCAGAATTCATTTAGCTTTGTAAATAGCATGGTCTATAATCATTCTAAACTTTTATGTAGTTTAGAATGTTAAAAGATAAGAAAGGTTATACATTTTAATAGATATTAGGATCAGGAGGTTTTGGCATAGTAATCTAAGCTTAAAAAGATGAGAAGAAAGTAGCAATAAAGTGTATTTAGGTTGAAGGAAATTTGTAATTACTATAGAATGAAGTTAATATAGCAAAGTAGTTAAGCGATAGAAGGTATTTCGTCTAAATTCTGGATGATTTTTATGTAGAAGAGATCAATACCTACTTTATTGTATCTGAATTATGCGATTGTATTATTATTAACAATATCTAATAATAAAATATATTTAAGTTATTAAATTTGATTATATCAATTAGGTACCCTTTCATATCTAATCTATGAAAAAAAATATCAATTTACATGGAGATAGATATGCTATTTGACGAAACATCTCTTAAAAGGAGTCAAAAAAATGTAAAAAAAGGGTATTATACATTTTGATATTAAGCCTGACAATATTATGTATTGTTCTTCTACAAAAGAATTCAAATTGAGTAAGATCATATTTAACAAAAATACTATCTATTGATTAACACAACTCTTCCAAAAAATTAGTTTAAATGAAGATGAAATATACATTAATATATTAAAATTAAACAATTAAAAGATCTTTTTGAGAAGGCAACACAAGATCATTATTATTTAATATATTTTGTTATTAAAAAGTTGACTTTGGAATTTCAAAAATGATAAAGGATAAATCAATAGAATAGACTCAAACAGTTAACGTATTTATTTATAAAAGTTAATGAATATTACTAAAAATATTTATTTTTATAAAAGAGTTAGGGATTTGGCACATATCTCTATATGTCTCATGAAATTAGAAACAATATTCCTCCATTCAGCTACAAAGTATTCAATTTAATTCTAAAAATTATCTTTAACACATTAACATGTTTATTTAAAGGTTGATATATATTCTTTAGGGATTACTATTTTAGAAATTATCTTAGGAAGAAAAATTAAATTTGAAGAAAGTTTAAGTCTTCGTTCTGATGGATACCATTTAACAGTACCAAAATACATTGTTGAAACATAATTTTCAAAAAAAGTGATTTCCAATATGATTAGATAGCATCATGTAGATAGAATGAGTATAGACTAATTATTAATAGAATTAGAAGAAATTGAAAAATCTGAATTATTTATCGGAATCCAAACAAAAAATACAATTAATGAAATAGCCTAATAGATTGTTAGAAAGCAATTAACTTAAAATATTGTATCAAACTACTATAAATCTAAATTATCTACAAATTTGTTTTCTTTTAAAATAACTCCTAACCTCTCTCAATATGCTAATATTAAATGGCTCCATTTGGATTTAAAGTAATAATATCTTAATTTTAATTTTTTATTAATTCTATCAAAACTTTTAGTTATTTTAATCAAATCTTTTTTATAAACTCAATTTTATTCGTTATAACTTGATATAAGTTTAAACAATAAAAATTGAATTTTTTGATTTGAACTTTTCCTATCCTTTATTTACTCTTTACTAAAATTATCTTTACTGTAGAATCTCTAACTTTCATTTGCTGTTCCATCTTTTTACTACAATAAATTTCCCCATTTTTTGTGATCTAAAAATAACATGATTTCATATAATGAATATACGATTTTATGAAAAATTACAATTCTATAACTTATTAGTTGAATTTAATATTTAAAGTAGAGTACCTAACTAATTTAGATTAAAGATTTTAAGTTTTTTATATCAAAAATAGTTAAAATAAATTTGCATTAATTTAATGAATCTTGGTTAAAAATTTTTGAAAATATTATAAATTTATGTATAAAAATGGAAGTTTATTAATTAATTAGTAATTTACTAATCATTTAATTATTAACTAAATATTTAATTATTTATTAACTAATAATTTCATTTTTACTATCTCTTAATCAAACTTATTGGTATTACATATTTTTTAACTTTTAATTATTTTTTTATTAAATATTTATAAAAAATAAATCTTCTAACTTCTATTTTATTAGAAAAATAACATTTTATATAAATTATAAAAGCGAAAATCAAATCAGTGATGAGGGAACTACTAAATTAGGAGAAGGCTTATCTAAACTCAATAATTTGACTCAGCTAACTTTATATCTAAGGTAATTTATTGATTTCATAAAATAATGATTGAGCAAGAATAGTTTTTTCTCTAAATATTTTGCTAAAATATCAGAAAACTAACATTTTTTATAAATTATAAAAGATTGAATAAAATCAGTAATGAGGGAACTACTAAATTAGGAGAAGGTTTATCTAAACTCAATAATTTGACTCAGCTAACTTTAAGTCTATAGTAATTAATAGATTTCATAAAATAATGATTGAGCAAGAATAGTTTTTTCTCTAAATAACTTTCTAAAACATAAAAAACTAACATTTTATATAAATTATAAAAGTGAAAATCAAATCAGTGATGAGGGAACTACTAAATTAGGAGAAGGCTTATCTAAACTCAATAATTTGACTCAGCTAACTTTATATCTTGGGTAATTAATTGATTTCATAAAATAATGATTG
>JH651259.1:525989-597262 GCA_000260095.1 Tetrahymena borealis | reverse complement strand
AAATAATTTGCTAAAACATCAGAAAACTAACATTTTTTATAAATTATAAAAGTGAAAATCAAATCAGTGATGAGGGAACTACTAAATTAGGAGAAAATATATCTAAAATCAATAATTTAAAGCAAAAAAACATAATTTTTTGAAGAGTATTATTAAGATAAAATTTTACTGAATTTTTGTTTAGGAATTATTTTAATATTTCTTTAATATTTAAATGCATTATTAAAATTAATTTTAAATTTGAATTGTATCCTAACAGTTTATTATATTTATTTCTCTTCTAATATTTAATTATTTTGCATATAAAAAAATTAACTATCTATTAAGTATATATTTGTTAGAAAAGAATAAGATTATTAATTAGATTTTTATAAATTTTAGATTTTTTATATTGATTTAAATATTAATTCTTTCTAACTTGCTATCATTTTTTCTTTACTATTTTTTATTCTTTTATTCTTTTTAAACGTTTATAAGTAATTATTTCTAGGTTCATTTTTAATAGGATTATTAATATCATATAAAATATTTTAAAATTAAAAAATTTTATATTTAATATGACTCTTTATTTGAAAATAAATAATTATTTTTATCATAAAAATTTCATATCTTTTGGAGAAAACAAATGACATCATTTTATATAAAGAAAAAACGATGATAGACTATAGCTTTAAGTAGTATACATATTTAAATATTGAATGGTAATTAATATTTATAAGGAATCTAAATTATTTTGTTTTTAATAATATTAATAATCATCAAGAAAAAAAGATATAAAAACTAGAAAAAAGAAAAGAAAAGGTATCTACAAATATAAATGGATGTAAATTGTTAATAAAAAACTTTAAATTAAGCTGAAAGTTAATTAAATTTTTATTATACAAAATAAAATAGATAAAAGAGGAAGAGTATTTATAATTGATTTCTTGGACTTCATATTTGAGGTAGATTCTATTGATTAAAAAAATTTCGTAAACTTAATTAATTAAATAAATAATTTATGAATAAAGCTTTAAAACCTTCTATGATGATTAAGATATTATTAATAACTTTGAGCCAATTTCAAAGTGTCTTAATCTTTAAAAGCTCAATGTTGAATTAAAGTAATTATAGTTTTTTATCTTTTTCTATAAATCCATTTAAAATAATATTCAAAATAGTTCTATTAAGTTAATAAATTAATAATTGAAAATAATTGTCAATTATTTAAAAAAGTGCCCTTTCATCAAACATTTCATACTAAAGCTTTCGTAAATACATTAGTTATTAATATTTTGAAACTAATTAAGGCTAAATATAATAGACGAACCTAAATTAACTTTGAAGGAATTTTTGAATTTGGAAATCTAATTAATAGTTTAGCTCACCTTTAGTTTCTTGAATTAAGATTAGAGTAAATATTTGAAAATGAAGAAAACACAGTTTATTTTAAAAATGTTTAAAGTTGTAATACTTTAGGAATGAAAGAATTGACAAATCTAGGTCTAATTATAGGAAATAGTTAGTCTTTGTAGACCATCAAGTTAAGCTTAAGGTAAGATTGATTGTATTGAATTTATAAAAAATATTAATAAATTATTTAGAGAAAATGATATTAAAGATTAAGAACTGTAGAAGTTTTCAGAAGGATTGCAAAAGAACAAAACTTTGAGGAATATAGAAATTGACTTATTGTAATACAATTCAATTTAATAATAAATCTAACTTATTAAAAATGTTTGAAGCTAAAATGGATTAGATTCTTTTGGCTTGAAGTATTATGGACAAGCACTAGCAAATATAGGATTACTTGAGGATACATCTTTAAATCTTTCGTATTCTCTTATTATATCCAAATGGATTTAATTTATTCATCTATATTTATTCCAAATAGTTATAATAGTCTAGATGGTCTTTCTATTTAAGAATTTGTATCTTAATTATCTTGTTCAAATATCTCAACCCTAAATCTCAATTTGAGGTATTATTCTTTAAAATAAAGTGATGGATAGATAAATAAATCTAAAATAATGGATATTAAAAGGTCGAATAAAATAAATAACTCAGATTGTTATTTGGTAACTTTCAATGTTAAAGATTGCACAACTTTAACCCAATTAATCCTGGATCTTCAGTACAAATATGAACTTTTAAAATATAGATATTAAAGAAATTTTAATAAAAATAAAGTGGAAATAGAATAGATTAAGATGGGTTTGCATTAACTATGTAGTAATGCTCACTAAATTAGTACTTAAAAGATATTTCTTTAAAGTTAAGGTAGATTTTAAAAGTTAAAATGCATTAAAAATTAATCTAAAATAATTTTTAGTTCTAATTCCCAATTAGGAAAAGGAATTGTTAAATTTTCCAATTTTGATGCTTTTCAGAACTATTCTCAACTAAAAACTTTAAGTTTAGACATTCAGTAATGAATTACTTTTAATTTGATTTATTTTACAATTATTTTTATTGAAATAGATCTTGTTCTTTTGATGTATAAGGTTTAGTTAGATTAGGCGAGATATTATCTACAATTCCATAATTAAGAATATTAAATTTAAATGCATCGTAAGTTCTTTAAATCTTAAAATTGACTAAAGTTTTCAATCTATTTTTTAAATTAAAGATCAAACAAAGTTGGAAATTAAGGATTTATAGGATTATTAAAAGTAATCAGAAATGGAGGAAAATTATCTTATTTGAAACTAATTTTAAAGTAAATTTTATTTTAATAAATTACTTACTTAAATTTTATGTAACCAATAGACAAGCAGAAATCAGAAATTTGGGGAAGAAATACATTTAATTATTGTAAAAAGGAAAAAGACTTTTAAAATATGAGATTATTTTTAGTTGATTTTAATTGCTATGAAAAAAAATTACTTTATAATATGCGAAAATAACTAATTTCATTATTACTATAACCTAATATTTAAATCTATTGGCATTTGTTTGCTGTTTATTAAATCAACTGTCTTTAGCTTCTTCATTTTAATATAACATTTAATTTATATTATTTAAATAATCATAATTATGTTTTAACATTATTAAATATTAGCGATTAAACTTTTTTTATTTTTTTAGACAATGACTCTTCTAAAAACATACCACATTAATAAAAAATATCACACTAAATTTATATCACCTTAAACCGTTTACAAAATGGATAATAATCTTTAAACTACACATTCAACTCCTACACTTCCATTATGTACATTTAATAGCCTAGTTATTGATGTTTAGACATTAGAAAATGAAAGGAAAAATTTATTATTTTCCTATTTTTAAAACTCATTTAAATTTAAAACTAGTGGTGTTATGGATGAAGAAAAATACCAATCCTAAAATCTTTTTTGAAATCCATAATCCTAAAAAGTATAAAAATTTGATCCAGAACAATCCTAACATTTTTAATGTATTTATTTTTAAAAATTTTAAATAATATAGTTTAGAAATTAAATATTACATAAATAATTTACAACCAATTCATTATACTTCATTCAAAAATTTTAAATTATGGCATAAATATATTTTAGTATGTAAATTTAGAAGAAAATTAATTAATTCTTAAATGAATATTAAATTAATAAAAATATTTTAGACTAAGTTTCTCAAAAAATTTAACGGATTGATGAAGCAACCCAATTTAATTAAATTTAAATTTACGAAAATTTAATTGAAAGTAAAAATAATACTTAAAACAATCAAACAAAGCAAAAAGATATAAAAAAAGAAGATTTTAAAAAAATCAAAAATAAAACTTCAAAAAACTAATCTAAGAAATGTAATAATAAGAACTAAAATAAAGATATGATTTTACCATAACAGAAGAATCATTATTACAGATCAAAATGATTTTATCATGTATAGAAATGTATCTACTCTCTCTATTGAAGGAAAATTGTAACTCGATAAAAAAGTGAAAGAGTACTAGAAAAAACCAAATACTTTACTCATGAGAAGGATCTAAATATGATATTATATAGTGACTTGTACTACACGGAGCGAGATTTCTCACTTTTAATTTCTTATTTAAAAATAAATCCAATCCGTGAAGGGGGTATTACAGCCATAAGGCAATATTTTTAACAAATTTTTAAAAAGTTTTATCTCACTTAATTATAATGAAAGTAATTTTTAATAAAAATTAGAACCTCCTAAATTAGAAATTCCTATAATTGGGTTTTTATGGTAATATATGAAATAGGAGGAGATTGGGGAAGGTTTCTTAGAAATAAATTTATAAGTGTTTTATTTTTTAATCACTGAATTTTTAATAGAAAAAGAATCTTAAAACTTATAAAATAATCTATCTAACTGAGCATAAATCATAAAAATGTTAAAAATAAATTATATTTATTATATTTGATTGGAAATTAAAGTTTAAAGAAGTAAATTATTATGTTTAAAATAGTTATTCATTTCATTTATCATATATTTCATACAACTTTAACATACATATTCTAGGTCTTTTTAATTAACTAAAATAAATTTTAAGTCATCGAAATATTATCTATTACTTGTTTTTTATATCAATTATTTTCTTCCTTTTTTTCTTCGATAGGATTTTTCTTTGATGGGCCAAATTAGTAACCAATAAAAATAAAGAGAAGAGCTCCAGTACGAATAAATACAGCTGTAGCAATATAATGGGCAACTGCTAATGCACGAGAATCATTGAAAAAGCTTTTAAAATAGTCTTCGAATTTTAATTTTTCCCTTAATTAATTAAATGAATATATATCTTTATAATTAGTGTAGAATTAAACTAATTTCTTCCAGGACACTTCAGGAGAGTAAGCAATTTCAAATTCAATATATTCATAAAGCAAGAATATCACGATAAAGTAGAATAACTTCTTAAATCTCTCATCTTTTTCTAATTAGGTAGTAATAAATTACACAAAATCTTTGTTTGATATTGTTCCTGATTTCATGTAACTTACAGCAATAGGTTTTATATCTTATTCATTTTTACCAATTAATATTTTCCTTTCAAGCTTTTCAAATCCTGATAGAGTGAAAAGACAATTAGTTAAGGTTTCTTCCTTTTTTGCTGCAAGAATTGTAACATCATCGGCCTTATCTACTTCGTAAAAAGAAATTCTAATATCACCTTCAGAAAATTAATGTAATTCCTTTTACATAAAGATAAAATTATCTTTCTCTACTAAATGCCTGTTATTTAATTATCTATATGGATGGGAATCATTATTATCAAATTCTTCATCGATTCCGGAATCTGCAAATTCTTTTTCTTCTTTAGTCTCTTCTTTAATTTGAAAGTTCTATTTAATAAAAGTGTTGACTTCTTCATAATTAATTGGGATTTAGCTCATATTTCCAAATCCATAAGATTCAAACAACTTTTTTGAGATCTAATGGTTATTCACACTCAATTCACCTCTTGTAAAAGCCTTTAACACCAAATTTATATTTTATTTATCTCTAATACTTTCAATTAATCCTCTATTGCTTATATTTCTGAATTCTCCTACATTAAAAAGATTGTTCCTTTTATAGTATTCTACTTTTCTAATTATCCCAATAGAATCACTATTAACTGGATTTATACCAAAATGAGGATCGAAAAGAGGTGCATTTTTATCATATTTTAATCTCCCTTATGTGTGGATTATCTCAAGATCTTTTGTTGGCTCTGGAAATTTACTTAATGGAGGTGCTTTTAATAATTACTTCTTGATATATCTACAAAGGTACATAGACTTCATACTCCTAAAAAACATAAATGAAGAGAAAGTAAGGCATCCAAACGCTAAAGGAAGAGTAACATTAGGATTAATGAACCTTTTTACAGTATTTGTATCTTTCAAATCTATTTGATCACTCATTTTTAAAATAATTTGGAATACAGTTTTTATCTCCTAATAATATCTTGTTTCTTAAAGATTTGTATTATACAATATAGTAATTATTGATTTTTGATAGAGTTTGTTTTTAATGAATTTTTATATTTATGGACGAAATCAATCAATTTCTATTGAATATAAAAAATAAGAAAAGTCTAATTTCCCTTATTTTAAAAATGTAATATCATTAAAATAGATAAATCATTTGATGGGTCAAGTTTAAAAAACGATATAGAAACACTTTAAAAAAAGAAATGTGAAGGTTTTCATGGCAGGAAATCCCTCATCTGGGAGGACTACAATGTTATAGAAATGGATGAAGAAGAATATAGATTATATTCAACCTACTATGGGATATAATGTTGAAAGAGTAGTGCATAGAAATTTGTAATTTGAGTTTTGGGATGGAGGAGGTGGCTCTAATTTCAGAAAATTATGGGTTAATTCCATGTAAGATGTAGAAGCTTTAATTGTTGTTGTAGATTCTACTGAATTGGATTAATTTTCAGATGAATTATAAGATTAAATTAAAATATTATTGCCTCATTTACCCAAAAAGGACTTGCCATTATTGATTCTTGCAAATAAAAATGATAAACATGTTTGTACTGACTAAGAAATTTATGATTATGTTGGTATTAGTTAATATGAAAATTAAATTAAATACCATATTATTCATACAAATTCACTCAATGGAGAAGGACTCGATGAGGCTATAGACTGGCTTTATTAATAATTTTAATGAGTATTATTAATAAATTCTAATACAAACTTAAAATAATAATGTATCATGCATATTTTAAAATTAATTATTTTGTATGTAAATGTTATTGAATTGAATATTATTAATAAGTAGTAATTCTCATCTTAGATTAAATAATAATACTATAACTATATATGAATATATATTTATTATAAAAATATTCATTTATTTTTTAATTATTTAATTCGATCAATTGTTTTAGATAATTCTTTTCTATCAAATAAATTCATCTTAAAAATATATTTCTTTAAAAATACTTAGGAATTATTAATAATACAATAAATAACTCTTGTCTTATTTTAAATAATTTTAAGTATTATCCAATTCTTTTACCTTCAAAAATTTAGAAATAGTTTTATTTTAATTCTTTATTGGATATTAAATGACTAAATAATTGTATTAATATGATGTTCCTTTTTAATTTAATAATAAAAGATAAGTATAATATAAGGTAGGTTATTCTGATTTATTTTAACAACCAAAATTCAAAATTAATTTAATATATATAAAATGGGAAAGTAAATGAATACAATATTATGATAATTATAGTTTTAAATATAGCCTTTTTTATTAAATATATTTTAATTATTTTTATAGAAAATTTCATTCTATTTATAACTCTGTATACTGAGTATCAAATTCTAGCTTTTGATTTATAGGCTTCTCGTGGTTGTAACAGTTGCTGCATTTACAGAGATTAGAACATTTTTTACCTTATTTAAAGCATTCACAATATTGCTTTTTACAAAAACTTTTCGAGCATGTGCAAAATATTTTACTTTCCTATTTAGTATTATAAATTATTAATGGCAATTAAATGATAGTAATTTTTTACTTGCTAAATTAAAGGGATGTTTTATTTCTTAGGAGATGATGTTGAAGAGAACTAAGTAATGTTCTTGCAAGATTTACATTTACATATAGAAGGAACACAGAAATTATTATTTGCGAAACAAGAACAGTATTTCTTTATGCATTAAGTGGTTTGACAGTTACACTCAGTATCAATATGGATCTTGGTAAAATTAGAATTTTAATTAAATTTATTATTTTCATCTATAATTTATGTTATTGGAGTGTCTTTATTTTCAATTTAATTAGGAAAGGTTAAATTATCTTAATTCCATCCACCCTCCTCTTATTCTTTATATGGGGTAACATTTGTGGTACTTGCATTAGAATTCAGTGATAATTAAGGAGAGTTTTCTTAACACTTCAAATTTAATAGAGTTGAGGTTTTTAATTAGAAAATGTTATAATGTATTTAATTGAATTATTAGAAAGAGTTAATGTCTCCTAGTATAAATGTATTCCTATTGATAAGTTAATATTGAAAATTAAAATCTATAATCCTTATTTATATTATTATTACATTTATTTTTCTTATGTTTCACTGTTGAATTCCTAGCTCTTTTTGTTCGAAATCTATTGATTGAAATAGCTTTGGTTATTGTGAAGTTGTGGTGAAGTAGGTGGAGAATAAGTTTAAATAATCCAAGAAGATGAATTCTTTTTATTTTTTTAAGGGGTAATAATGAATTGTTAGTTATTTGAGAAATCAATTTGATTCATTGAAGAGTTTTGATGCTTTTTTTAAGGCTAAATCTCTATTATACCTGCTGTTATTAGAAAAGAAATTTCAAAATGAATATTGTGGAGGGAACATGTTATTTTGTAATAAAGGGATAGAATTTACTCTAGTCATCAATTTAATCTTCTTAAGTTAGTTTTTTCATGTATTTATACTTATATTACTAACTAATTATATTTATTAAAGTTTGAAGTATGTTTGCACCGCGTGTATTGTAGAATTGTAGCTACTTTGAGCTGTTTCTGGTGGAAAAGCTGTGTTTGAGATAGTGTTTCTTAAGGTTTTAATGATTTCAAATAATTTTGAAGAGGGAATTAAATATAGATATATCTTAATTTCATTTCAGATATCTTGTTAAATTATCATTCTTATAATTAGGTGATTCCAAAAAACAAATCCAAAATTTGTAAAGATAAAGGGGTAGATATATTCATCCAATATATATAATACCAAGGAAGGTTGTGTTTTATTATTACTAAGTCTGAAACCATTCATTTATATCCGAATTTCATTCAATTTGGTTTTTAAATGCATAATAGAATCATTTTATGGGTACAATATAGCTTAATTTTTAGTAGGAGAAATATCTAAGAAGAGTTATGAAAAAATCAGACAATTCATATTGTATTTTAGAGGGAAAAACAGGTTTATATGCTGCGAATTTTCACAGATATCTTTCATATACTTTATTTACAAAATTGATGTTTATTACATTGAATAAATTCATTTTAGGTAAGTAGAATATTTAGAAATAATAATTCTCCTTGGCCTAGATGTTTCCTTAATTTTTATTACAAAATATTCGTTTAAAACGAATTTTTAGGGTTCATTTGGCGCCTAAAGTAATTTAATAGTGTTGTGGTAGTTATCGTGTTTTATGAAAAATCAGTTTTCAATGAAAGAACAAACTAATTTAAAATTGAAATTTGAAAAAAATTTATCCGACCAAAAATATAAATCTTCTTTTTTTATTTGCTAATGAATAAATAATTGATTAATGATAAGGAATGAAAGGAAGAAGAAATTAATAAAGAACGAATGAATATTTACCTTATTAAACTATATTAAAAAATAATGAACATAATTAAGTGAAAATAATTTATTTGTAAATCATTAAAAATTAAAAACAAATATAATTAATTTCTTTCTTTTACTATTTTAAAATAACTACTAATTTCATCCGTTTTTGATAATTATTAATTAAGTAATTGCTAATATATATAATGAATGTAAATATGTTAGTTAATTAGCAGATCAAAATAAAAATTGAATATAAGTAGAATTTCAAATTCAAAAAATATCCGCAAATATTTTATAGATTTTAATTGAAGAAAGAAAACTAACTGATATGAAAAATCTTTAACTATTTAAAAATATTATAGTAGAAAAATCTAAAAAATGAATTTAAGGAAATATAAATCTATGAAGAATTTGGAGTGCTAAATATTTTAGATAATTGCAGAATATAACGACGAACAATGTAAAGAAATCATCATCAATACAAAAATCAAGAAACAAGTCAGATTTAATTTTTTTTAAATTTTGAAATTATAATGGAAGTGAAAACAAGGCATAAATGCATGCAAATAATCTAGATAGATAGATATTTAGATTCGAAATAAAAAATAAAAGAATAAAAGATTGTGAAAGAGAAAGGAGATCTTTAACGAAATAAATCAATACTAATAAAGAGTGTGTAGGTTAATAGAAATATTTATAGATAGATAGATACATTCAATAAATTGAATAAATTGCTTAATTAATAAATCAAGAAAGAAAGCAAATAAACAAACAAGATTGATTAGAAAAGATTATTGATAATTAATATTGCTTGTTATTGTCTCTGTGAAACAAAATAGTAGGAATCATCTAAATCAATAAATCTATTGAAATCTCAAGATAGTAAAAGACTGATAAACTCTTGAAATAATCAAAGAAAGATAAAAAATCAATTAATCTTCAGAGAAAAGAAAATACATAAAAAATACTCATTCCAATATAAGCTGATATAGACCTACCTACTACCCACTCATAGATAAACCAATTAATCAATCAATAAAAAAGACAAGTAAAGTAATATAAAAAATACAAATAATGATGAAACGCACCAGCCTTTAAAAGAGTGGTTCAACCGTGACATCAAGCACTGCAACATTTGTTCCTCCTTACTAGCCTTTAAGCCCATTAAATTCCAATAAATAGAATTCCTAAGAGGCTAATAGCATTTATAATATCCTTTAAGAATCAAAGCGCAATAATAACATTGTCAATAATAGCAAGAATACTCGCAATCAAACAAATTCACTTCTCAACATGAAAACAAATATTATGCCATCTAATTCAGCATTGAATTTATACTCATAATAATCTTCATAATAAGCTCCCTCATAACCCTCTTCATCATCTAATTTATAGCTAGGATCTTCCCATTCCTCAAACTAGTTAAGCACTCCTTCATAAAATCCAGTTTCCACTGCAGCTTCTATTCTTAACAGTACCAGTAAGCAAACTGAAAGCCTCCTTTAAGCCAATTAGAGACTTCTCATGTCAGCTTAAAAGACAGCTTCTCTCCACAGTAATTCTTCGTCTTTGCTTAATAACTATGCTTCTGCTAATAACCATAACAGCAGCACTTCTAAGTCACCTCTTAGCCATGCAAGTACTAATAATTATAGAACACAAACCTAATACACTCCTACTTCATAAAAATCGATTGGATCGAATGGCCTAGGAGGTATTTCTCCTAAGTTACTCCTCACTGGTGGAGGTATTTCTGGAAGTAAGAGTGCCTCAATGTTCCACTCTCATCGTCCCTCTTTATCTACAAACCAAAGCAACAATGAAAACATCTCTCAAAAGCAACGTCGCGAATCAAAAGCAGAGGTAACTAAGAAAAACATTAACTACTCATCCGAACAATAATAATCGATTTAATCCAGCTATGGAGTCTAATAATCTATTTAAGGTTTATAGTCTACCCTTTAATACTTATCTGCTAATAATAGCAACAACAATAATAACTACTCATACAATATTTTAAAAGAGAGTAATAGCATTAAAAATACACACAATAACATCATCAATTCAATTATGAATAAGGATGCCTCTAATAATAACCTCTTAGAATCCCAGTAAAAGCAATCTAACCCTTACACCAAGAATATGCGTATCAATTCTTGTGCTAATCTTGATTCAAGTCATCTTTCAAATAACTTAAATTCTAGCAATAATATCCTTAATCCTAGCACATAAAATTCTAATGCAATGAACTAGAATTTGTCAGGAATCAGTATTAATAACAATAGCAGTACCAATCTTATGAAGAATTCTAATGTACACTTTGATAGCACTAATTACTACTCTAATCAACTCTCTACTGATAGAAGTATGCCAAAAACACCTAAATCACCTAAAAATCTCTCCACCTCAAACGTTTTGACAACAGCACCAAACGTTAATGGTAGTATTTCTAGCAAGTCTAACTTGTAGTTCATTTTCAACACTACTACCTAAACCTAGAATACAGAAATTGATGGTCCTCATAACACTGATACCACTTAAATGATGAATATCTCTTAGATCAGTGCTACTACAAATGCCAATATCTCATCCAATAATCTTACTGAGAGAAATATCACTTAAACTGATTAGGTTCATATTAATCCTTCTAACGATAAACCCTCTGAAAATACAGAATAAACTAATAAGGAGACCTACTATTAAAAATGCAGTAATCATCCTGATAAGAAGGTAATTTTTTTATCATTTATTAATTTTCACTATCATTTCTATGAAAAACCAGCAATAAGAAATATAAAAGTCTACTGCTTTTTATTAAAATATGTAATTTCACAAGAAAAATTAAATTAATTTGCAAAAATACTACTGAACCAAACTAATTCTTCACCAATAAACTTTTACAAGTGAATTGAATTTAAAGAAAATCATTTCTATTACTATAATTGCTTAATAATTAAAGCTAAAGATTATTACTTCTGAATTAATTTAATTTTGTTATTTATCACTACAATAAAAAAACAGATAGAAAAAAGAAAAGTCAATATCTTTTTTTATCCAGAGATTTTAATTAATTATAAAAATCAAAATAGATACCAAAGATATTTCGCATTTTAAATTCAAAAAGAAAAAAGCAAATTTAATTTATTTCACTAATCAAAAAGTTTTTTAATTGTTTCTTTAACTGATTTTTAATTCCTTTTTGTATCCAACAATTAATTAATTAATTCACCTTGTTAAAAATAATAAATGAAATCCAATTAAAAACAATAAAAATATTTAAACCTATTTATAATTATTTTTTATTCCATTTTAAAAGGCAAAATACATTATCTGTAATTCTCAGAATAATAATAATATTTACTGTTCTAAATGCGCAATTTAATTCTCAAAAGATGGATTCTAACCTATACATATCCAAGACTTTAATAGCCAACAATAAGCTTCATCACATCCTCAGATTTAGCAACTTCAAGAGACATTCAACAGTAATTAACCTTATGACATTTAAAATATGCAATAACATGCTCATGATAACTCCTAAGCATTTTCTGAAACAGAAACTCAATCTAAATTAAGAGAAATTGTTAATTTCTTAAATAAAATTAATTCATAAGGTAAATTTCAAATAATTAAACTTTTCTATAATTAATAAAATCCAATAATAAAAATAAAGGAGAAAAATGGTAAGAATTAAGTCATGCTTTAGTTATTAAAAAGAAAGATGTAAGCAATTTTTATGAGAAGCAATATGCCAAGGTAGAATAATAATATCATGGAGTAATTGAAGTAGTTAATAAATTGAAGGAATAAGCAATTTAGAACCTAAATGCAAATAGGGAAAGATCTGTTTAGATCTATAAGATTTAGGAAAAAGAAATTGAAGAAAGTTTAACTGATTTCGTTAACATTAAGACCGATATTGAAATGAACACTGAAAAGATTGTTAATTTAATTTAGATGGATGATTTCTGTCGCATCATGAATAGTTACAAGGATAAGTTAACTAAAATGACTGATTTCTTCTCTAAAATAGGTAGTGAATTTATTGATCTTGCCAAATTCAAAGCACCTGCTCCTACTTAATTCTTTTAGCAATTTGAGCAAGTATTTGAAATTGGTAGTTTCAGTACTACTTTAGTTAAGAAGAGAGTTTCTGAATTCATGTCAATTAAGAGAAGCCAATAATAATAATAATTATTATAGAATACTTCTCTTTAGCAATCAACTTCTTCTAACTTCAACAAAGATTCTTTGCTTTCTCCTAATATTAAATCTGACAGAATCAGTGGTAGTATGATCGAAAACTACAATAGTGGAACTATGTCAACAAGAGGCTCTTTAAGCGGTAGCTAATATCCTTTCTTCAATTACACCCCAGGAAATAATTAAAACTAAGAATTTGGTAGAATTAAAAATGATCAAATGATGATCATCCATGAAATCCAAGAAGATGAGTTGGCAGAAAGACTTGCTTCATAAAACACATAATACCACTAAAGTAATTAACAAAGTGTTTGCAATTCTCCTGTTAAAAATGAAAACAACTAACATATTGATCTTTCTAAGAAGGACATCTATGTTAGTTTTGGTAACAATAAAGATGCTTCTCTCCATAAAGCAATCTAATAGGTGAAAAACAACCATATGAACTAATAAAATCAAAGCACTAATAACTAATATTAATATAATAATAATACTGATCATCTTCAATCTACTCCAGCATAACACACAGGTGTTTATATTCACTAAATCAAGCCATTAACAGATATAATCGAGCACAGTAACATGAATGAAGAAGATGAAAAGAGTCAACCTAATACTCCTGAGCTTATGAAAGTTGATGAAAATCCTATTAAATTAACTCCTTCTTCAATTTATTATCAATCTAATAATCAATAGAATAGCAGCGAACAATAAAAGCCCTTCCGTAATTTATTTGGTGGTGTTTAAGATGAATTAAAAACTAATCTCTTATTATAACCTGATATCTCTTCTAATAATTATCACTCTACTCCCTAAGCTTTATCAAATAGTAAGAGTGGTCCAATCATTTCTGCTGTTGATAACTAATCAATTATTGATTAAATGAACAACTAGATGCTTAAATCACCTAGCTAACTTAATTTCAGTAGTTCCAAGCTCTCAAGTAACTTAGCTTAAAATTCTTCTATGACTAACTTGACTAACAGTGTAACTAACAACATGAACAATAGTTTATCTACTGCTTATAAGTACGGTGTTTCTGCTCAACCTGGTAGCACTAAATCTCCTAGATACAGTATGATTGAATGTGAAGACAAAAATGGAGATAATTCGAATTCCCATCCTCTTACTTTCCCTATTAGTAAGAATAATAACTAATTAGATGATTATGTATAAATGATTGAAAGATAAAATGCTTTAAATAATTTTAATGAGGATAAATCTCATCTCTAAAATAATGATGATAAGCAAACCATTTAAGTAAATTACACAACTTAATAACTCTTTGGTGACAATTTATATAATTATTAAACTAAAAACTATTTCTCTTAAACTTAAACTAATTCTTCTAGACTTTCTATGTAGAGCTAATAACCAACAGCCATTTAAGAAAAAAAGGAAATAATCAATCAATAAGATGATGATGAGGTTATTGTTACCCATGATAAATAAGAGGATTTAGACAATCCTCTCTTCTCCTCTCCAGGATATAAATAATGAAAGTAATAAATAATTCTTTAGTGATTGATTAAAAAATTATTTAAGAATTAAAGCTTTTGAATTCTTCTATTAATTGATAGCAAAGTAACAGCAATATACTCTTCACTATAATAAATTAAAATGATTCAAAATATCTCTCTATCTATTTATCTACCCATCCATCTCCCTATTTATATAAATTAACATTTATTAATAATCCTATTAAAACTATACCCTAATTAAATCTAATAATAATTTTACCAGCTATCTGCCTGCCTGTCTCTTTAACATAATCATAAACACACAAAATCTTTAATATTTATTAATTATATAAGTAAGTTATATCTATTTGATTTTCTTTTAAATTTTGAGTTTTGTACCTCCTTTTAAATACACATATACACCCTATCCTTTACTAAATACAATCCTTTTATTCCTATTAATTTTATAATTTCATTTATTTTTATATTTTAAAAATTTTATATTTTTAGTTAACATAAAAATAAAAGGTATAAACTACAAAATAATTATATATAATTAAATAACTGGAATTGAAAATTTGAATATTTATTATTTAAGTTTCAATCAGTCTTCAATATCATCATCAAACAAAATTAGATTATCCTATCCTTCTATAATTTAGTTTTCATTATCTGATGAATTCTATTTTTACCCTCCAGCACTTATTAAATTAAGACTCTATTCAGAATAAACTTCATCTTCATCAACTTTTTGAGGCACTCTGATAGATGATACTTTGTCGTTCAAATTAAGTTAAGGGATATATTCAGATTCAGAATATAGAGATTATATATAATCTTTATTAATATTTTGATTGATTTCTATTTAAGGTTATTTTACACTCTATTCCTTAATTAACTCTATCATATTCTATAATTCACCGATGTTCTAATTATTTTTTTATAATTTTATTTCAGTTATATTCTCTGATCCTATACTATAGAGCTATTCAGAGAATTAAAGTTCAATATTCTAATTTTATTATGATTCTTCATCTACTGAATTATTTATTTGATGTTATTACTTATTTTCAAGATTATCTTCTTCATCATTTATTGTAAATTAATTACTAATTTATTCTTAGCCTATCAAATTCTTTAAATAATTAGTTTCCTAATCTTTCTTTGAGTAAATTTCATCATGCATATCAGGGCTTTATTAGCTGATAAGTGAAATAGTTTTATCATCCTTTTCATCTTCTATTAGCATGTTTATTTATTAGATACTCAGTTCATTACCATTTTTTGATTCTGTTAAGGATTCTGATAATTCTTAAATTTAATCCTATTAGAATGATTAGAAACGGCTAACATTTTTGAGTGGCTATAGTTATAATAATTCTAAACTCACTCTCTTTACCTCCTTATATTTATTTTCTTTTTGATACCCTTTTAACAGTAGTGAAGGAGAATTTTATTCAGCATAATTATTTTATTCGGAGTTTCTTTCTAATTTTCCAACAGCTTTTCCAATATTTTCTAGTTAAAATTATATTGGTTTCTTGGCATTTTATTTTTTTTTTCCAACTATTTAATTATCTTCAGGACTCCTGTTGATAAAACCCTCCCCTTCTTTAGCTGATTAAAGTTTAGATTAAGTTAGGCTATTCATGTTGAATGAGATTGGGAAGTTAGATTTTGTGTTGATAAAACTTTACTAATAATCTTTTCTATTAGTATTATTGAGAGATTATTTAGGAGAAAATATTAATTTAGTCAAGCTTTCATTTTTTAACATCTAATTAGGCTATGACTATGGCATCCCAGGGAAAATTCTATCAAAAATAGATTATCTATATTTGATTGCTTAACCTTTTTTTTCTCCTTCAGTAATTAATTATCCTTAAGAATTCATCATGTTTTCTTATGAGAATATTGAGCTTTTAAATAAGAAATCTTATTTACTTTCTTTCATATATTAAGATTAAAATAAATTTTGTTCGTTTTCAGTAAATTATTTTTCTATCAAAAGCCTCCTAGCTCTCTTCCATACAGTAAGATGTCTAATTCCATTGTTTAATACTATTAGAGTAGTGAAGAATTAAAAAAAAGAGAAAGTTTTAAGAAGATATTCCTTGAATTATGCATATTGTACTAAGAATTTTGTTTTAATATATTGTTTAAGCGTCCAAAGAAACATATATCCTTCAGTAAAAGCACTTAATGAAATGAAAATAGTATATTGAATTGTATTTGAAGAATCCACATTTTGACTCATTCCAATGCTAATGAAAAACAAAAAAACCAGCATAGTTTCTGCAAACAGTTCTACATAGTAAAACGATTAATTGAAATAGGGATTGTATTTCCTAAGAGCCATTAAGTAGATTAATTAAAGGCATAAACCTAAAATTAATTTATTGTCTGATTTATTAAATTAAAAAAGCAATATTTACATAAAATTTTGGATAAAAAATAGAATTTACCAATTGGATCTGTATAAAGAGTTAGAGCAGAAGTGATAATTATTTTTTTGTAGCTTTTAAAGAAATCCCAATAAAAGAATTCTTTTTTATAATCATTATAGAGATAGCCAAACTTTTATCTAAAGAGAGCGTATTCTTGCTCATTTTATCTCTTTTTAGTAGTCTTGAAGATGAAAAGGGGAATTAAAATGATCCAAGTTATGAGTCCTGGAATACCAATGAATTTCATAAACTTTAAATGAGTTGGAGTAAAGCACTCATAAGTTATATCACTGACAATGTAGTAATTATTATTGATTTTTCTACAAGACATCATACTTAATAGCAGATAGACGATATTATTTTAAGTAAAGAAGAATAAATACACAGCACCATTAATTAACAAAGTTTTGATAGAATGCTTTCTCATTCTACCATAACTCATTAATATTAATGAAACAAAGATAAAATAAGCAAGAGGAATAGCTAAAGACCACATAGTTCTGATATAAACAATAGACATCTATTCAAATTACGAGAATTTACAATCTAAAGAATAGAACAGATTGGTAGACGGCATTCCTTCATTTATTTATAATCATAAAATATCAATTAAATAACAATCTCAAATTTGTAGAATTAATTTAATACCTAAAGTACTTGAGAGGATTCTTACCCCACTCGGGAATTACTATTACAATTAAATAAAAATGAGAGCACTCAACTATAAATAATTAGTTAAGATTTTTAACCCAAAGCAAGAAGAATTCCAAAAAGCAGATTTACTTATACTCAATAAATTCATTTTTCTAAGATAATAACTGATTACTATACATTTACTGTTATAAAGCGATTAGGAGATGCTTAAGACAATAAATATCATCATTATTAAAATGTTTATTATTAAATAAGTGTAGTATGGCTTACGTTTCAAGTTTTTGCAAGGATAGCATTCAAAATTACCATTTGTAATGTAAGGTTATCCCCATACTTTACCATAAACATCACACTACTCACAAAGTGGACCATAGTGTCCTTAAATGCAATAGCCTTTTTCCTCATTAGGTACACAGTTATCTGGGTTTCTTGAACAGCTTATAATGTTATCTGTGGAATTATCAGACCTCCAATATCCTGATTTCAATGTTATGTAATTATTATGGCATTGCTCTGCTACAATAGGGCATTTTAGGCAAGCTTTTCCATCTAAAATGAAAAATATTTTTAAAAGTATTCTATTTAATATTAATTTTATTTACCTTTTTGAGGTTCATCTAAAAAGTAGGTACCCTCTTGGCACACATAGCATTGATACACTTAATCTACTAGCTAATAAACTTCTCCTCTAACACATCTCCTTGTCTCTACATTTAGCAATCCAAAAAGTTTATTCGTATCTATAAATTTAAGGATAAATATAAGAATGAATAAATTAATAAATAAATAATATAAATTTACTTTCTTAATCTATTTTTCGAGAGACTTTATCAATTTTAATCAGGGATTCCGATGAGATTCTGATATTATTAGATGTTTCAGGATTAGATACTATAATCATTCCTTAAATGATGAATGCTTTCTTTTATGAATCAAATTGAGAGTAATCAGATGTATATTTACCAAATACTTTAAGCAAAGAATTATTCATAGGTTCAACTTTAACTTATAGTGCCTTTAGTTCAATTAATAATTCACTATCATACTATGCATTATTTACCATATCCTTGTTAAATGATATTGGATTATCTTCTTCGTCGAGTAGTTAGATTGCTAAATCTATGTTATCTCCACTTCTGAAATGAGATAATTTGTAAGATGAAATCACAAACTACTTGGAAATTTATTATTCATTGTATTAGCCTTTAAGTTCCTTGATATCCAATTTATCTAATGTGGGTTAGATTATTATCAATTATTAAAGGTAAGAACCAATATTATTACCAAATATTTAGGCTTTATTCTCTCCAATAATATTATTATTTCCTTATTGAATAATTCTGTTTTCTTTCAGTAGAGAGCTAGTAGATTATTCAAGAATTCTACTAAAGTTATTAATAATTGGCTTGATTTCAGTGTATCTTATACCACCACCAACCATAGCTGAGTTCTTCATAATGGTTGTTGATTGAATAACAACATTTGAATTTTAAAGAAAAATAGCACCGCCTGAAATTGATGCTTAATTTTCTAAGAAACTTGAATCTTAAATTAAAATGGTACTACTTGGGCATTCTAATATACTTAAAGCACCTCCTTTTTGTGATATTATTTAAATAAATCTACTTGAACTAATTTAATGATTATCTCCCTGATAAATCTAAAGAGCACCACCATTGCAGGATAGACAGTAGATATTTGAGAATTAAGATAATGAAATATTAATTATACTTGTTTAATTAAAGTAAATAAGGCTGTTGCTTATTTATTTAATATTCTTTACAATTAAGTTATTTAAAATGGCTTCATTTAGTGACACTAAAACTCTACTCTCTTGAATATTATAGAAGTTATAGCTTGATAAAAAAGATACTTGATCAATGTCTATAAATTGAATGTTTGTAAGAATTGTCTTCTTAACTCCTTTAATTAGAATTAGAGGCATTTGATATGATGAAATTATACTCTCGAATTTACTCGTTTATATATTTAAATTTCTTACGAATTCAAAATAGATTAACTAAGAATTTTAAGAAACAGAAATATCCAGATTGGTAAACATCAAATTAAAAATTGAAAGGCTTTGAATATTATAAAAATGCATTAGAGTAGCATCACTACCCATTATTTTTATTTTATCAAAAACAATTGAATCAATTATGACCTCTTGAATATTAGAAAATACTAAAAGGGGAGTATCTCTGTTCAAATCAAAATTATTTAAGCTTAATTCACTTATTATTACTTTATCCATATTGCTAAATAATATTTATGATTTCTGACTTTAGTCTTTTGAAGCTTTAGAGAAATCTAAAATTATATTGTAGAAAGCTATTTCTTTTATTTTTTAACTAAATTAAAGAGCACTTAATAATTAGCTCATATCGAATAGGAAACTTTGAATTTTTAATCCTTCAAATTAGTAATCAGAGAATGTGTTTTCCTTAAGTATAAGAACATTAGCACTATTAGAATCCATATTTCTGTAAGAAAAAGAAATATTTCTGTTTGTTATATAATTGCCAAAATCAGTTTATTGTAATTGCTTTAGAATTAAAAAAATATCAGATTAAATATATTGTTTTAGATTTCAAATTGTTTGCTTACTTCAATGTAAATAGTTTAAGGATTTGCATTTAATTACAGGAAAGATTGATCAAAATTTTATAGCATTTATAAAAACTAAATTAAATAATAATTAAATTTTAGTTGTTAGATAATTTTTAGAATAAATAATTACTTCATATTATAAACTGGACTTCGACTCTGCATAGCATTTACTAAGCTAACTTAGAGGTGATAATAGATTTTCTAGGTAAATTGAGTCATTAATAACCTTTTCATCACATAAGATTAATAAATTAACATTATAGCCATCATTAGTTTGTAAAAGTTTATAGGATATTATATTAGGTGTAATGCATGAGTGAGTGTATAGTTGTATCAAGGTGGTGTTTTATTAAGAGAAAAGAGAAATTTTATTCTCTTATTATACAAAGAAAAGGAATATATCAGGTTGGGGTGAGTCTACTTCTAAAATTTTCTTAACATTTATAAATTACTAGGTACTTCTAAATATATTTACTTACTTCAAATCACTGTTATATTGAATTATTTAATATGCAGAGAAGACAAATATTTTATCCTTAATGTATTAGATTTTTAACTAAGGGGATCTAGAGAAACATGGGATTGATCCTATCAATTTTATATCTGATAATGATTATTTTGTTTCATCTGTAAACACATAAGAATAAAAATTTATTTAAGGTATTGCATTTGGAGGAATCAAAAAAACTCCTAACTTTCCTTATAAAGGATCAATACTCAATTAATATATCAAATTAGAATTGGAGGTTAATTGAATTGAATTTGCTGTAGGATTAATTGGATTACTATCTAATATTTTCTATTCATCAAAAAGATATATTTTTCCATTTGTAATTGTAATTAATAGAATTTTATTTCCTTAATCAAAATAGATCTTAGAAATATTTTCAGTGCTAGGACTGAACCATTACTAAGATGACATTGAATTATAGTTAACTCTAAATATTTTATTCTTATAAGTGAAGATAAATACTTCTTTTAATGACTAGCTGTGTAATATTATTTTTGCTCTCTCTCCAACTGAAATGATAGAGCCTTATTATTTTAAAGTTTAAATATCAAATAATGTTACACTTCCAGCATAATTTGTAATAATAATTAGATCTTAAAGCAATAGTGCCTTATCTATTTCGATTTTTGAAGAAGCTACCACTTAATAGTTAGAGTCTACTTGAGTCATGAAATCTTTGTATAAAACAAACATGAAATTATTTGCTTAGAAGAAGTATCTAATGCTCGATAAATAGCTTATTGAATTTGAGCTCAAGACATTTTTAAATTTCTCTTGTGTCTAATCAAAAAGCCAGCTTTAACTTTTGCTGTCATAGAAAAATAAAGATTTGTCCTAAGTGTACTTAAATTTTTGCACTCTATTGGGAAGTATTGATTTATAAGGGTTGGTTGGTGCCAGCATATTTTCAATTTAGTAGGAGCTAATTGAATAAAAAAACAGATAAAAATTTAGAAAAAATTAAAAAGTATTTTTACCTAATTGTAGTACCACTATAAAAGATAATATTCGCCGTTTCTTTAATTAGCAAATAACTTTTTAAAGGAAGAGTGAATACATCTTTAAGATTGCTAAATAATCCAACAGTAGCAAAATTGACTAAATCAAAAATAACTATAATTTTCACAGCACCTTGCTTAAATGTAATAATTGAATTAGTGTCTTCATCAAGCATAACGCTTATTATCATTCCTTGCTCAGTTTACTAATCGTATGGTACTTCGGATATTTTTAATCCTGTATCTATTGAATAAATAGGAACTTTAGGACTACAAAAATCAACAGAACAATCACTCCAGAATATAATTTACCTCAAATTATAAGAAACTAAAAAATTAGAAATTTGAGGATTAAAAGTGTCAAAAGAGTAAAAAGTTGTTAAATCGTATCTATTTAAAACCATCATACTTCTTTTTTCATAAATAAACGACCAATCATATTTAAAAGCTGTATTTAATTCAATTTTATTTTATGATCCGATAATACGCTTTTTAAATTAGAATGATTTACTGATATCGAGAGAATTCTACCAAGCTAATACATCAATAAAGGAAAAATCTGACATCATAACTATGTATAAATACTAATAAAGACTATCATAATTGAGGCCTATTATTTTTAAATCTGATTGAATTTGCATCTTAAAATAGATATTTTCTACTAGATTATGAAAATAAATTCTATTCAGTGAATTTGAGGTAATTAAATAGTGAATATCCTACAGCATTAAAATCTGATAAATTTAAAAAGTCTAAGCCTGTATAGATGTTTAATCAGTAATAGTACTGAGATCATCTGCATGATAGGAAATACGATCCAGCATTGATACTTTAAGGATGTCCCAAACATATATCTAGTTATCTTAAGATTAACTCACCAACAACCCTTTTTGTGGGTCTATGTAGCATCCTATTATTGGTGTTAAATGGAAAATTGGATATTAATCAAGCTATCCTGAGTCTATTCTCCATTACAGAATCGCAGTTGCTTAGTATAATATAATGATGTCTAAATCTTCATTAAAAACTAATGTATATTTGTTTTAGTTAGGCGTCGAGAATTATTTAATTAGTAATAGAGTTTTCGAATCTACAATCATCACATTTGTCTAAAAATTAAAATAAAAGATTAATTAAATTTCCTTGATTTATTGAATTAAAAAAAATATGAAATTAAGTAAATTAAATTACTGTTTAATAAATGATAAAATAATTCTTTTTCTGTGCATAAATAAACTGAGCAACATTTGAATAATTGTTCAAATTTATTCTAAAATTTAAAATTATTTAGCTGGCGTATATATCTCCATCATCAAAGCCTACATATAAGATGAGCTAGCTTTCATCTATAAGGACATACTTTATAAACTTCTTAAATGAAAGGACATGACTCATTTCGAAATTAGGCATAGTCATTACAAAAACCTATGATTGGATAGAATTAAATTAAAAATTAATATTGAATTAAAGAAAATATAGATAGACTGACCGTATTTTAAAGAGAAGCAACTAATGGGGTGACATAATAGTAAAATATATTTTAAGGAGTAGATCCACAAGTTGCATTAATAAAGCCAGATATAATCTATGACATCATTATATTCCCTTTTTAATCTCCTATCACAAGCTATTTGAAAGCTAAATTTTAAATCAGCGTATAACCATTTGCGGGGTGGTAACAAAAACTTCTTAATGAGGTTTGATTAACGCTATAAAATGTTGGGCTTGTTTAATTAGTTAAATTAAATACAATAACATTATAATAATTATGGAAGGCCAAGACTTTTAAAGAGTTGAAGTACTATGCTTGTCTAAACAACTGGTAATAAGACTTTGCAGCATAAATAGAAGAGTATAATTTTTCATAAGTAGGAGTAGTTGATGTAAATTTTCTGACACTTAATCTATCTGATAAAAGATAGATGATCATTGTTGGGTTGCCCCATAATTAATCAAAAGTTGCATAGTAAATCATATCTCTTTTGTCATCGACTAGAATAGATTTAGTGGTAATGTCAAATATCTTTATTTAAACCTGACTCTAAACTAATAAGTAATTTTATCGAAGCTAGTAATTTTAAATAAAATTAAGGTTATTATCTAAATAGAAATCACCAATAAATTTCAAAGAATAGACATTTCTCTGCCATACAGTAATAAACTTAATACTATTATTAACATAATTGCCATAATAATATCCAAAATCGGAGACAGATATGTTTTTTACCGAGAAGCATAGCTATTTAAACAAATCCTAATTGCAAGAAGGATGATATTATGCAAAAAGCTGCACATAACTTGAGTCTTCATCATTAGACGATTCATAAACTCTAATAGCTCCATCATCACTTGCTACAATTAGCTATCCTTCATAATTAGGATCTAAAACAAATTAGTTTATTGTATCCATAGGATTGGGTTAGTAATAATTAATATTTTCTTTCTTATCATTTAATTAATATTAAATTACTTAATTTTAACTTGGTTAACTAATAAACATGCTGTTGATATAAAACTGGTAAAGGTAGTTATTAAAATATTACAAGCTTTTAAAAGATTAATTGTCTGGACTTTACGAGTTTCCACTAAGAGTCTATACTAGTTGAGAGTTTACATATGACTAAACGTTATATGTTTAGTTATTTCTGATTAACAAGTTGTTCTATTTAAAATCCATATAAAATGTTGAATTCATATCTACTTTTCTTACTAAAGATAGATCAGTTTAAGTATTTTTGCTAGTTAATTCATAATATTAGGTTTATTCAGCTGCTATAACATATACAGGTAAGTCTAAAGATCCTCTCGAAATTATCTAAAAGAGAATTATTTATGAAGTCGCTTATATATTTTAAGTGGAACAATCAACTCCTCTTTTCCAAATTCCAAGATTATTATTAGAAGTTCCGAAAAGAACATAATCATCACTCAAAGGTGCAAGAGAGCTGGTTAATATCATCTCTTTACAATATTAGCTAATTTCAGTAACTGGGCTATCAAATAATAAAGACCTTTCAAAAAACCCTGAATCCGAAGATAATCTAAAAAATATTTTGTTAATTCCCTTAAATATTTAAATGGGGCCTTTTTATGTTGGCTGAAAGAACTGTTTAAATTTGAGAGCCTGATTATTAGAAAAAGCTTGTGTAATGTAAATAATTGAAAATTGTCTCTCTGATTAATCTTAAAGGATCAAAACATCCTAATCTAGATAAATTACATTCTTTGTATTTTATACATAAGCTGATATCAGAATTTTTCTAATTACTTTCCAAGTTTTTACTTCCCAAAAATTTATTTCACTTTTTGAACAAGTGATAAAGACATTATTAACTTCATCGAGAACGTATTTTTTTATTTGATCGCTAAGTTACTAAACTTCTCCTTTTAATTTTAGATCGCTATCATAAATCCTTATGAAGTATTATTAGGTTGGTGAAATAACACTAAAGACAATAAACTCAGTGCCAACTAGAGTAGCATCTACCACTTCTTTTAATTCATTCCCAAACTCCCGAATAAGAGGACATTTCTAATTCTTTATGCAAATGTAATATTCATCTGATTCTTGATATCCATAGCCACAAATAGGTTCACATACTCCTTCTTATGAGTTCAAGTAGAAGCTTTTTTAACTACAAGAGGATTAACAATTACCTGATTCCTAATTAACGAAAAATCCTTATTCGCAATTAAGACAGTTGCCAAGAAAATCACATTGAGCACATTTAAAACCACATTAATTTAACTATGCGTATGTGAAATAAAGAAGTGAGATGAATAATATGGATAGGTAAAGAGCCATATTAATTTGTATCTTTATTGTTATTTTTTATTGTTTTAATTAATAATAATTTAATCACTTTGTATACTTGATTGGTTGATTAATAGAAAAATTATTAGTTTATTTAAATTATCAATGAAACCCTGAAATCTAAGAATCTATGTTTTATTTTCTCATAATCACTTGATTAATTAAATGTTATTTTAATGCTTCAAAGACTAAGGTTATTTTCTTTTAAAAGAAAGAAAGAAAGTACAAAGAAGATTTCTAAAAATAGAGGAGTTTTATTTGTAATAATGAATGGTTAGTTATTTCATCTTTCTATAGTAAAAATAAAAATTAAAAAAGATTTTATTCATACTAAATATTTAAGTCAATGTAAGTTCTTATTATTTTCTAAATAATTAAGTTTATTAATGATAATTCTATTTAAAATAAAATGTAATATTTTTAAAGAAATAGGCTTTCTTCTTTATCTATGAATTAATTTAGTAAGTATGAGTATATATTATTATATACTTGACAGCTATTTTTTTATTATATCTGACAAGAAAAATTATTAATTAATTATTCTTTCATTCATTAATATTATCAGTTATAAACCTATTGTCTTCAATGAAAGATTACCAATTCTCGTAAAAAATTAAATCAGTAAATTATTAGAATTCAAGTATCACTTTATTATTTTCTGATAGAATCTAATTTTATATTTAATAAAAGAATACATTTTTAATTTATTGAATCCATTCTAATTACATGCAAGAAGTTATGTAATAAGTAAGTAACTAATGATAATCTTTACCTTTATTTAGTTATAAAATAACTAAAAAATAGAAGGAGACGACGAAGAATTATTATTATTATTACTTATTATTATAAATATTGTTATTTTTTACCGATTTGATAAGTTAAACTTTGGAGATATTAAGATTAAATTATTCTTCATAAATTTCCTATTTCTTATGATTACTTCTTAAATTTTATAAAGCTATTATAGAATAATAAGATAAAAATAATATTTATCTAATAAATATGTTGAGATCTTCTTTTATATTTTATATAAGAAAACATTTGTAATCAAGAATTATAAATATTTAAAGTTTTAATGTTAAATAGTTAAAATATCGTTTGTTACTTACTTACTTAGATAATTAGAGTATAATTAGAGTATTTTAAACCCAGTTACTAATCTTGAATAATAATTCTTATCTTATTATATCAAATTTTTAGCAGGACTTTAACTAGAAATTAGTTAAATGAGATAAAAAAAGATGAAATAATCATCAAAAGAAATTAAATGAATTTTATGAAGGTAAATTAAAGCAATTGATTGATATCATATATTATTAAGCAACATATATTTTTAAGATTCTAGCAATCAATAAGTAAGTAACTAATTATTTTCTTCTACTAAAACATATTTGAAATAAAGATTAAAGTGAAGTAAAGAGATCTTAATGCTCTTAGAAATTATTCACCGATTGATTGAAAGTTAACATAAGCCATTATTAATATGAAAGGATTTTTTATGATTAAATCAATGAAATACTACTATTATTTAATTACTTTATGCCTCAAAGGATATTTATTCATTTACCATATCTGATTTATTCTCAAATAGAAAAAATCATACTCTATTACCTACGATTAAAAATATTTATATGTATGACCAGAATTAATATTTTTTAAATAAAATTGAACATATTTAAAGGTAGGACGGAGGAGAGAATAAACAAAAAAATGTTAGGTTATTCAGTATAATGGCTTAATTTTAGATTTACATATTTTCAATAAAATATATAGAAAGATTATTATCTTCTAAATCATATCTCTGAATTCTAGGGCATATCGAGCAATCAAAATCAGAATTATTACTAGAAAAAGAATAATTTGTAATTTAATATTAATTTTTTATCTAATTTACTATGAGATCATTATTGGTAATGAATGAGGGATATATTTAGTGTATTGGAATAACTGTACTGTTACTTGTAAAAAAAATCATATAATTAAGATATATTTATATTGATTGAGTGACTTAAATTCCAACTAGGAAACAAATTGGATAATCTAAAAGAAAATTACTTACTAACTAACTTTATTTGTTTTATTATTCAATAATAATTAATAATATCATTTAAAAAACCTGAAATAAAGAAAGGGATAAGATATAAATAATATAGCTAAGAAAAAAGTTGAAAAAATGATAAAATTAATAAAAAATACCATTTTACTTCTCTAATATTTTAATATTATTACTTAAGCTCTCCTTTGTGATCCTAAGTGTATTGATTGTGATAGTTCTAATGCTTGTTTTTAATGTAAATCTGAATATTTAATTGACCAAAATAAAATATGCATTTCACCTTGTAAGGAAGGCAGTTTTTATGAAGAAACTTCTAATTCTTGCACAACAGGCTGTGCAGTAGGTTTTGAAAAAGATAATTAGCGTGGAATTTGTCGATCCATAAATAAATGTCATTCTATAAATTATGCAGGAGGTAGCGATGATTTTACATATAATACAAGAGCATAATTATTTGAGAATCTACTTATTATCAGTGGTAAATAAAACTTGACCACTACATAGAACTATTTAAAGGTCTATAAAGTATCTGATGATGAATATGGTTTTCAGACTATGGGTACTTTAAATGGTCATGACACTTCAATTATTACTTTTATCTTAAATAGTGAAGAAGGGTATGATCAAACTCTTATCAGTGTTAGTAAAAAAATGATAATTGCTTGGGATATGAAATATGGGCTCTTGAAATCTAATATCACTTTAAATGATTATCTTTATATTAATTCAGATTACTACTTTTTAGATTAAAATTTTCTAGTTCTCAATTACTTCGATATGACTTAATTTGCAATCTTTTACTATAAAGACTGGGTAAAGTCATTATTTTCAATAGAAAAATAAACTTCTACTTCCAGATTTTTCAAACTTTACGAAAAATAGCATTCATCTCCTATTTTTGGATATAAAATTTTTAACTCTAATTATTTAATAAGCTACGATGAAAGTAACTACATCATAAAATGGAATTCTATGAATTCGAGTGATTTTTTTATTTATCCTGGTTTGAACAACTCTATTAGTTAGGTAGTTACATTTCCGAATGATCCTAATGGAAATTTTTTTATAGTAATATTCGAGGATACTACTGATATAAGTATTATAAATAGTAAGAAGAATAATGAGATAATTCATGTTACAACAATTCATACATAAAAGATAATGAATATATTCTTTGATATTAATTTTTAAATCAACTAATACTAAGCAGCTAACATTTTTCATTTAATTTCTTTTAGCTAAATAGAAATTATCATATTTTCCCTTGATTTAAATCAATAGCTTTATTCCCCTATAACTATTTTAAAAGTAGTACAAATATTTTTCATTAAACCTATAAATGAATTACTTGTAATAGCTATGTAAAACGGATTAAATATTATTGATTCATCTTCTTATAATGATCAACAAAGAGCATCATTAATAAACATTTTACCACTTTCAATAAGTGCAAATGATTTCATTCGTGACATTTAAACTGTAAAAATTAAAGATATAACTACATTTGTTTTTGTAGGAAGGAAGCTAGCTTCATATTAGCCAGTTATAAAATCAGACAATTCAATTTAAACAACTTAAATCTCTTAGCTAGTTCAAAAATCAGTATATTATGAAAGACACATTGGAAAAGTTAATGGATTTGTCATGGATACAAATTAGAAACTTTACATTTCTTATAGTTAAGATGGGTCTTTTGGAGTCTGGGACACAATCAAGAGCAACACACTGAATTAAAGACCATTAAGATTTTAATTACCTCCTTGGTGCTTTACAAGGGAAACCTGCTAAACAGGAATAAAAAATGCATAAGTACTTCTAAGTGGAATTCTTCTTTGCCTTTATAGTGATAACTCGTTTATAACTTGGAACTTTAGTAGATTTGCAATTTCACTAAGAAATAGTTACTCCCTTCCTAGCAAATGGCTGCCTCTATCAAACTATGGATTTTTTAATAAAACTTATTTTTATATGAGCAATAATAAGGAATTATAAATATTTGATTTTTCCAAAAATGAAGTAGAATTAGTAAACAGAAATTACAAAGTATTCATTGAAAAAGTTACCTAAATCCAAATAGGATACATTAATAGCACTTACTATTTAATTGAGACTTTAGTGAATTCAGATAATCCTCCAATTTCACAATTAAGAACTAAGTTTTTAGCTAATTTTACAGTGAATAAAACTGTCACAATAGATAGTCCTTGCCTCGAACTAGAGTATTTTTAGTAAACTCAGAGAGTAATAGTTAATTACTACTCAAAAAGTTTATCTGTTTTTTATTTCCCCTTCTTTAACTCAACAAAACTTACAGTTGATGCAGAAATTGTAAGCTATAAATATTCGCCCGATCAAGATAGATTCTTAATTTTAACAAAAACAACCTTTATGTATTAATTTACAGCTTTTTCAAATGGGCCAGGCTATGGAAATTAGAATGCTGCTAGTATTTCTATTCCTGTCCCTCGTAAAAACTTTGGGATTGTTACAAAAGATTAAATTGTCACAACTAAATCTGGATACACTTACTTTTAAAATACTGGATTTCCTCTACTTGACAATCAAGTAAAATTAATTTAATCTTAATTTATAAAATATTTAATTTAATCAATAATTATTATAATGATATAAAAAGGTAATTAGTGTAATTTTTAATTATTTAAGAACATGTTCTGTTTATCCTTTTAAAGAAGAGATATCAAGTGTGAGTGTTGTAAATGAAGCACTGATCTACATTGGTTTTTCGAATGGTGATGTTAAAATAGCTTAATATACATGCAGCGGATATGCCTATGCATCAGACTATTGCAATACGAAGAATACGATTCATAATCCGTATTTAAAATAATCTTATTTATTTAATATAGGAAAGGTAACTTCATTTATTTTTATATCAAAATCTTATTTTCTAAAATTTGTTCTTTTCCTAAGCTAATAGTTGTTGATTATTACACAGGTATTTCTAAAAACATAACTTACGGGCATAGCACTAATGATGTTCTTGTCATACAAGACTTAAAGAATAATAACATGATTACTTATTCTAGAGAGGATAGCTTTAATCTATATAAGTATAATCAAAAAATTTAGATTGCTACTTAATTCCTGAATGGCCATTCCACCAAAATCGAAATTGTTTTTTTTGATGCTGATAGTGATATTTTAATTAGCCATTCTATTTAGCCTACTGATTTAAAAGTGATTGTATGGTCTTATTCCTATGTTATTTAATTATATGTATTCTAGGATATTGCCAATTTTAATAAAATTACTCCTATTGGGAAAGTTGTGCGTGCTTTGATCGATTTAAAAAGGAAACAGGTGATGATACTAATTTAATAAGGTACTCTTTTTGTCTTTGATTACATAAATTACACAGTTAAGTAAACATTTTTAGTTTAAAATGGCATTGAGTTTTGGCTAGATGATATTTATTAGAAATTCTACATCTTATACAACATCTATTTCATTCAAATCAGAAATTATGAAACTTTAAATCTTGAAAATGAATATTAAGTGTCCGCAACAATAAGAAGCTAAAAAATAACTGCATCAGCTAAGTATATTCACATTTTATCTGCATAAATGATAACCATTTTAGATAGGCATAAACAGGTTCTAATATCTACTATCTATTGTAAAGTGTAATGCCTTGATTTTCTCATCTCTGATAAACTCGATCAAACATTTACTTATGTAAGAGACGACTCCGATAGTGTAGACGTTTATGAAAATATTTAAGGCCTGTATCTCTATTCTATTTTTGGATAATAAGATCTTGATATAGGCAGTATTAAATTAATTGTAATAGATGAAGTCAATTACCTATTATTTATTGGTAAATTAAGTAAGTACATCACGGTTTTTTTCAACTATCTTACCAGGTAATATGTAGGATATGCATTTGAATCTATCTTCCTATTTTGGGGTACTACGATGATTAACTAATTTAACTCTCTAAGTGTAGCAGATACTTCTTCATTTTAGTAAATTTTATAAATTATAAATATTAAATAAGCAAGCGTTTGTTTTCTATTAATAGTATAAGATCTATCTAAGAGCAGATTACTAGTACTTTTAAATTCTAAGATCATTATAAAGTAAAGAGCATGGATAGTTACATAAATACAGTAGGAGATCTATTCTACATTGATGGTTATGGTATTGTCAGAAGATACAAACTTTCAGACAATAGGGTGAAAATAGTCAATCAGATAACAATGTATAGAGAAATTAAGTTTTATAATGGCTTTTTGTATATTCTCACCTATAATTAGCTTTAAAAGCTATCAGAAGATTGCTAATCCTTACCGTAGTATCCTTCTATCAACATGAGTGGTGATACAATTATTGGGGCTGTGAATAATTAGATTTTTGTTTCAACATTCAATTACTCAATTTTATAAATAGACTATGATTTATTTAAGGTTGTTAACACAATACCTCTTATTTCAACTCTAACCCAGTTTTACTTTGTTGAGGAATTGAATGAATTACTAATGATCACCTATGTAGGGTAGTTTATAAGGTACAATTATGTGACTCAGTCAACTCTAATGAATTTGAATCAAGGATATTATTATACTTATTACAATCTGAATTTAAACCTTATTTTTATAGCTACTTCGACGAAATAAGTAATAGAAGTATATCCTTACAGTAGGATAATAACAGATTTCTCAAATTATTTACTGACAAATATTGCTTACTCTAATACTAAAGTGCTGAATTTTATTTTTATAGATGAACAATATAGTACGCTCTACGCTGTCTAAAAGAATGATAGAGTTATTGATATTTACTCCTTTGTAAGAAATAGCTTAAGTCCTGATATAACTATCACCAAAACTAACTATATACCTTACATTAATAGCATTGATTCCGTCATATTAGAAATTGAAGGAGATTATATTAAAGTGTAAGTACCTTGGACAATCTCATATTATCACAGAAAAACCTTTAATTATTATTGGCAAGTCTAAGATCCTAAGTATATACAAAGCATAAGGTAGTACCTCCGACACCCATCTTATCCCGAATTGGTATTCCTATCATAATATAATTTCATAGTCATAGCCTTCCAAGACCTTAAAAATTAGATATTCAATCCTTTGATCCAATATAACTTAGAATATCCTATGATATCTGATATAAATATTCAAAAGAACTTTGATCTTTATATGATTAAACTTCTAATATTAATTAGTGGTGATGTTGTTAACTATGAATTTAACATTCCAATTATAGATGGAATCCCTTAATCTTCTTTCTTTAATCAATGTTTAATGCAAATTCAAAACCCAAAGTCAGGCTATTAAGTAGAGAATTAACTCATTTAATTGCAAAATTACTTCAAGCAATTTAATTATGACTCTAAAGGGATTAGAATTGAAGTAAATTCTTTATTTTTTCATTTAAATTAACAATTATTAAATTTAATTTAAATGATTAGTTTTAGAAATTAATTTAAAGAATATTAATAAAAGAGGGTTAATTTAATTTTTAATTTATTAATATTTTAAAAATAGATTTATGGTTCATAGTTCTTATATTTCAATAAAGTCATGGAATAACTGAAAGCAAATGTTGTTTACGTTGGAAATTAATAAAAAATAAATTTATCATTAGAAGAAAACCTATTTACTTAGAATGAAAATTAAATTGTATCTTTATCTGATCAAGATCTAAAGTTATTATCAAAACCAGTAAGAGCTTAATTCAGTCTTCACTCATAGTTTGTTTACTTAAATAATTTAAATATTATGCAAGAAGAGTTGAATGCTAGCACAAACACAACAATTATATTTAAAGACATGCAATACATTGAATTTAAAAATATTACTATTCAATCTATTAACTTCTCAGGGAATGTAAGCCTTTTTGACATCTATAATTGTTCAAATGTTGTTATTTAAGATTTAGAAATCTCTCAAATTTCAATTAATGATGCGATTTCTATATTTAAATTTTAATAAGTTAAGTCTTTGAGTATCAAAAATTTTAAAATTACTACTCTAGAATATAGAATTTCTTCTTCTAGAAGATTATTGTAAGAATATTAATTTTAATCTTCCATTTTAAATTTCTACAAAATCTCTAGTCTCATTTTAGATAATATCACAATGGAAAATATAAAAGGTTACAATCAATAAATGATTTTCGATATTAAATAAATTGAAAATATTTAATTTTCTAATAACCATTTCCTTTAAATCTACAATATTTAACTCATTTCATATGTTAACTTTTTCTAAGATTAAGTTTCTACAACTATTGAGAACAATGATGAATTAACAATATCTAATTCTTCATTCCAAGATTACTAACATTTGAGCCACAGCCTAATATCATTCTAAGGAACATCTTTGAAAATAATAAATTCTTAATTTACTTCTATCAAATGTATTGAGTGTACAGGATCCTCTTTATATTTATTTTAATCTGATTAGCTTTTAATTGATACTAGTGTTTTCTAATAAAATATTGGCTTTAATGGAGGAAGTATTGCCATTATATCATGTATGACAGCTCAAATCAAAATAACTGATACTTAATTTACAAATAACCAAGCAACAAACAGTGGAGGAGCAATTTACTTAATAAATTCTTACTTAAAACTTGAAAGAGTTGTATTTACAAAAAATAATGCTCTGATTGGTGGAGCAATAAGATATCTAAATGCAAAGCCAAAAGAATTTAATGCAATTGACTTTAAAAATAATGGAGTTTAATTTGTTAACAACAAAGCAGAAATCCATAGTTAAAATTGGGGATCTTATTTGCAGTTTGTTACTATTAAAAAAATATCCTAACCTAATAAAAGGCTTTTAAATGAAGATGACAATGATAATGATATAAATAAAACAAGATAATTATAAATGTAAAGAGTAAATAAATTTGAAATGAGTGGCATTTAAAGCGGTGGTTTTATAAGCTTAGAATTTTAGATTTTTGATGAAGAAAATAACCTATTATCTTATGATGTAAAGAAGTGTTAAGATGAACAATATTTTTCTGAAATATGCGAAGAATTGTCTTAAATAAAGCTAACCCTTCAATCACCAGACAATACTTTAGTAAGAGTAGTTGGATCATATACTGCATAATTCACAGAATTTTAAATATCAACGAAATCCTTTTCAATTTTAGGTATATAATTAATAGGAAATCCTTCAAGTTCTTAAAAAATAATTCTCTAAGTAAATGGAATCAAAAATTTTGAATCAATGGAAAATAGTAAGAATTCTCTCGTTTAATAAAGTAAATAATTATTCTTTATTATTACAATTATTTTAAGCTTTTTATTGTTTAGCCTCTGAATTAGTTTACTAAGATTAAATTAATTTGAACTTTCGTGAGTGCGAAGTAGGAGAAGTCTATAGATTAAATAACGATATTTATCAATGTGTTGAATGTAGTATAGGCACATATTCTGTTGACAAGCCAAATTAAAGTCATTCAAAAAATATGTTTTCATTTAGTTTAATTATTTAATTTAAAAAATAGATGTGTAGTAATTATGTAAAAGATGCCCTGAAGAGACAACTTATTGTTACAGAAGCTAAATGTAACTTAAAGTAGGCTACTGGAAAAGTGGAAATTTAACATCAAATATATATAAATGTTTAGTAGAAAAAAATTGCAATGGAGATGAGAAAACTGAATATTGCAGTGAAGGACATTATGGTCCTCTTTGCTAATTCTGTGATGAAAAAGGAGAAATCTTTGGTGATAAATATTAATACGATAACAAGAAAGGATGCACAAATTGTACTCGAAGATCAATAAGTACTTACATAGGATAAACTATTTTAATTTCCATTCTTCTCGTTGGTTATTGCATTTTTAATATACTTTCTTCCCTCAAAGCTTCAGAAAAAATAATTTAAGCCTACTACCTTCGTATTTTGAAACTAAGATGCATCAGTAGATCTTGCTAAAATAATGAAGTAAACATGTCTGTTAAAGCTTTAACTAGTTTCTTGTAGCTATTTAAAATCATTTCTACTTATACTTTAGAACTTCCATTTATTCTTAATGTAGTACCTGATTTATTTGGTAAAATAATTATTTTATTTTAAAATTTAATATTAAATTCATTTAATTTTTTATTTATTAATAGGTTCACCTGCCAACTCTGCTGTTGTAACAAATGCATGTGAATTATCCTTGCTATCATCGAATGAAATGCCTGCTCTGTATTGGAAATCTTTAGCAATGATTACATCCCCTATCCTTTATATGTTAATAATTTCTATCATTTATTTTGCTTTCATCCACAATAAGAAAAATACTAGAATAACTAAAGTAAACGATTCATTCATTCATTCATTCCCAATTGTATTTTTACTTTTATTCTTTTACTAAATTTATTAACTTAAATAGTCTCATGCAATAAGTGCTTTAGTTTTCTTGTTTTAGTTTGTATAACCTAACATTGTTTAAAGTCTAATTGCCTAAATGTCTTGCAAAGAATTTGATGGGAGGTAATATATTGCAGCTGATTATACCTATGAATGCTATTCAAAATAGCATATCAGATATATAATGACTCTTATAGGTCCAGGTCTAGCTTTCCATGGCATTATATTACCTGTAATTATTCTAAGTGTAATCTACAGATCTAGATCCAAATTAAATAATGCTATTATTAGGTTAAGGTACGGATATGTATATTAAGATTACAATAGAAAAGGATTTTATTGGGAATTTGTAAAATATGCTTTAAAACTGTCTATTATTTTAATTTAAAATTTTTATGACGTTGCTCAAACAAGTAATTTAATTCTATTCAACTTAATTTGATTTAATCTAATCTAAAAACTTATTTCTAAATATCTTTAAATATTAAAATAGAAAGTAAATATATCATTATCTTTATGATCATGATTATGTATTATATGATGTTAACTTTTGTAAGACCCTACTAGATGAAAAAATATTAGAATGTAGACGAATATAGTACTATTTGCTTGCTTATAATTACAGTTCTAAACTACTTCCTAAACAATGAAATAAGTGATTTTTAGAAGTACTTTTTCTACTTCATTTTATTATTGTGCTAATATTTTAACTAAGGATACTTAATCATCTAAATATTGAAGGCTCAATTTGAAAAATATATCCAAGTTATTCTTGATAAGCTTCCCAGCCATATCAGGCATTCTATTTATCTCAGATACTTCTTATAGAAAACAGATATTCATTCAGCTAAAATTGTTGAAAAAGCTATTAAAATGTGGATGAAAGTATATAAAAAATCTAGGATCTATTAGCTCTAGCCCACCTCAATAGTAAAATAATAAGATTAATTAGGTCATTCTGAATCTGAAATTCCTTTATCATGTAAATCATTTTTTTAAAATAACTATCTATTAATTAATCTTCTTATCATTCAATCAGGCTAATTAATAAACAAGATCTTATCCAGTAAAACTATAAGCCTTCCTTAAACCCGTAAGATTTTTAAAATTGAAATTTGATAAGAATATTTTTTAAAAATATAAAGAGAGGTTGAATAAAAGAAATAGAAAAAGTAATATAGGAGCTCAAGTATTTCTAAAATAAACAGAAGAAGATGGCATAGTTAAATATAAAAATTCTGACTCAATTCAATTGAAAACTGAGTTTATTTCACTATAAACACAGAAAAGTAAAAACTAAATTCATAACTAAATTTAATTATTTTTTAACTATGTAAAAAAGCAAATTAAAATGAGGAGGATCCCAAAGGTTAATTTAGAAGAGAAGAAGAAATAGAAGAAAAATATGATGAAATAGACATATTTTCTTCAGAAGAAATAAAGATTCCTTAGTTAAAATACTAATCAAATATGAAAGAATAATATAATAGTGAAATAAATAAAAATTGATTAATAAGATAAAATTAATGAAGAGCTTTTATCATAATTAATTAATTATCCTTGTCATAAAGATTTTATTTTGTTAAACACATAAATGCATTCATACCTGCATATTTTAATCTTTTAGATTTATTTATGTTTGTGAAAATATTAATACAAAATATATAATAGATAATATGTATTTAGTTTGTTTTTCATTCATTTTATTATTCTCATTTTTTAATCTTTAATTTATTTGTCTTTAAAACTTTTAAAGAATGCTCTATCTAAAAATAAATTGATAAGTATATTAGAAATTCAGGTAAATTCAATATAAATAGATGTAGTTAAAACTTAAAATTTTTGTTCAATTCAATTGGGAATTGAATATAATCTACTATTAACACAAAAAAGTAATAACTGAATTATTAATTTAATCAAAATTTATGTATTATTCATTTATTTATAAAATAAGCAAATCTAAATGAGCACTTCAAAAATAAAAATAGGAGAAAGGATGAAAATGAAGAAGAAGAAGGAGGAGGAGAGATTATATTTTTTTACAAAAAATAAATTCTAATTGGATATGAGAAACTTTCTAATGAAAGATACTTTTTTTAATTTAAAACTAAATTTATTTAGATAGCGTAGGTAGGTATTATTTTAAATAATTAGTGGATTCACTTAATAATATTAATTAGGTTTTTAAGTTGTTTTTCTTTAGTATTTATTTATAATTTTTAATGATAATAAATATATATTATTTAATTGCATCAATTTATTAAATTAATATTACCTCATTACGTCTCTGCATACCTACCTCTATTATCTTCAATATTATTTATATAGATTTCTAAATCTTTTATGCATAAATGTATTCTTTATTATGTTCAAATTACTTAAAGAAAAGGATTAAAAGATATAAAATATACATACAAAAAACAAACCTTTTTTTAAGAATATGATATAATTTTCCTGTGAGTTTTAATAAAATTCATTTTACTATAAAGCCTATAGTTTATTCTTATATAAAACATACTTAAAACCAACTAAAAATATAAAAACAAATAAAATGGATTAACAAATGAATAATAAATAAAATACTTTAAATTCTCAGTTTTACTCATTTTCTCAATTTTTTTTGATCTAATTTTAATATATTTCTAATCATCAGTAATAGACACCAAAAATAGATTAGCTGGTAATTAATTTATTTATGGGGTAAAAAATTTAATAATTTCGGATTTTTTTGTTAAGCATGTAATAAATTATTTAATATTATTGAGAATTTCATACATTAAATGATTTTGTTTGAGAAAAAAAGGTAATAATCAATAAAAATAGGATAGGAATGCATGTATCAATAACATTTTCAATAATGTAATAGCTAATATCAAATTTAATTTTAATTAACAAATAGTTATTCTGCTTAACTATATAAAAGAAACCTAAAGGAAAATTAGAATAATTAATGTCAAGGTGGAAATGAAATATTTTAGTTTCTCTACTATCATCCCAAGAACTTTATTTTCTTGCTAATTGTAGTTTTATAAAATTACTTTTAATATATTATTTTTATGTATTCAATTTTACATAATATTAGAGCCAAATAATATCAATGAATATACATATTTTTTTAGAAGATTGCGTTTGTCTATCAATTAAATAAATAAATTAATAGATCTTCTTTCTCAAATCTAGATCTATTTATTGAAAATATGACAAATCATCTTCTTCATCAATTGTGATAAAATTGATAATTATTACTAAAGCTTCTATCCAAATGTAATATCACTGCCAAAGCTATATGGAAACTTAGATTAATGGAGTATAAATTCATTATAGTTATTTATTTTTTGAGATCATTACATGATTTTCATCCAAAATTTGTAATTTATTTTTCGAAAATTGAAAGATCTATTTAAGAAATCTTTAGAAGATATTGAGAAAGATTTGATTAAATTTCTGATCATACATAAGAAAATCGTATGTATTACTTTCATGTACTCTTATTGAATTGTGTTATAAATTCTTTAAATGTACCACAGTTTTTTATAATAATTCATAATCAAAAAAAAAAGCATATCTTTAAATAAAACAAAAATAACAATAAATAGCTAGAAATCAAGAAATGTTCCACCACCTCCACCACCATAACGCTAACGCTGATATCAAGGTTACCATTAGACCTGCTACTCACCCAAACCATTTCTTATTCGCCTCTAACGACGGTGTCAGAGGATTCAACTCCGATTTTGATGTTAGAACTCATGCCTCTCAAGAATAAAGAAACGAATTCTTAATTACTCACGTTTAAGACAATCTCTTCACTATTAGATCTGCCACTAACCCCCAACACTACCTCTTCGCTTCAGATGATGGTGCTAGAGCTTATGGTGGAGACTTTGATGTTAGAACTCACAACTCTGCTAATGAAGAAAGAAACAAATGGATTATTGAAAGACACAATCAAGGTTTCGTTATCCGTGCTTCAACTAGACCTAATCATTATTTGTTTGCTGCTAACGACGGCTCCAATGGTTATGGTGGCGATTTCGATGTCAGAACTCACCCTCATCAAGAAGATAGAAACACATGGTTGATCGATAACTTTAGCACTGCTCCTATTACCCAAAAGGTTACCATTAGAGTTAAGGGCAACCCTAATCACTACTTATTCCCCTCCAACGACGGTACTAGAGGATTAGGCGGTGATTTCGATGTCAGAACCCACCCTCACTAGGAAGAAAGAAACCACTTATATATTACTCGTGTTGGTCGTGGTGTATATACCATTAGATCTGCCGTTAATGATTAACATTACTTCTTCCCTTCTGATGATGGCACTAGAAAATACGGTGATGACTTTGATGTTAGAACTCATCCTCATGCTAATGAAGAAAGAAACAAATGGATTATTTAAAGTGATAACCAAGGTGGTTTCCTTATCTCCTCTGCCACTAAGCCTAACTATTATTTATTCGCTGCTAATGATGGCTCAAACGGTCTCGGTGGAGATTTTGATGTTAGAACCCATCCTCATCAAGAAAATAGAAATGCTTGGATTATTGATAATTTCCACTTACACTCTTATTGAATTAATTGATAAATAGGAAATAGGTCGGTAGACAGATATTCTTTTATTATTCTCAAAAATTTGATCAATAAAAAATAAAGTATATCTTAATTTGATTAATTTTCTGATCATCAAAGAAAGATAGATATCCTTAATAAATTAAATACTAACTAAGTAAATCTCAAAATAAATCCTATAATTTATTAATTGTTAAGTTTTATTGTGAATTTTTGTTTGTCAATATTATTTTTCTTTTCTATTTGATATTATTATTATTATTATTACTTCCATTTTCTTATTCAATTTATTCCTTTTTGTAAAAAGTTTACTATAATACTTTTCTTATATTATTAATATTTGTATTCTTGATCCTCTTCATTTTATTTATCTATTTATTTCTGGTTCTTTTCATTTTAAATCGATACATAATATAAAGGGAACTTATAAACTATACCCACAATTAGGAGAAATCCTAATTAAAATAAAATACTCCTACTAAACATAGGCAAAAAGTACTTTATTAATAATATTCAAAAAGTATTGTAATTCTTATTATATAAAAATAACTAAGAATGATCAAATCCAGAATATTAAACTTTTATGCAATTAATTATTTAATAAGTAAATAAATGAAATATGCTAAAATCCTTCTCAATATTTCTCCTCAAGCCAAAAATAATAAAATTGGATAAGAAGTGTTTCATTTTCTCTACTAATTTATTAATAAAGCAAAATTATGGAAGTATATGGATTTTTCTTATAGTAATTTGAACAAAAAAATGCGAAATATTCATTTTAAGTAAGAGATGATTATAAAAATATGATTCATTAGTATTAAATTTGATAAATTATTGATAGATTTTAATTACTAATTACATTTCTTTAGCAGTTCTGGAGATTAAGATTTCTTGATACCTAAGTATAAAATTTGATATATTTACTGTAAATTATCTAATTTTACAATAAAAAGAAAAAAAGTAAAGTTGATTTAATTTAATCAGCAAAATATAATAATTTGCTCAAAATATCAAATATAAAAGGAAATTTTAAATCATGAATCTGCTTGCTATTAATTAAATAAAAAAGACTATAAATAATTTTTATAAAGATTCTTCTTCTAAATAAAATTAATGAAATAGAAGGAATGATAATTTACCAATTAATATTGCTGATTTTACAATGAAGAAAAAATAATTTGAATATATAGCATTTTTAAATAATTTATTCAATTATCAATACTATTATTTGATAATTAATGTTATTATTTGTTGGTATTTTCACAATTATCTCTAAACTCATTTACAATCTCCGAATCAAATTTTTATTATTTGGATTCATTACTATTATTTACTTTGTTTTCCTCATTTTCTTATTCTTATTAAGACATAAATGAATCAGGTTCTTAAATATTAGACTCACCATCATTTTTATTTAAAAATTACAATTTATTCCTTTTTTAGCAAGAACTTTCCCTTACAATTATATCTATTTATTGCTCTTAGATATCTAAGAGATTAAATTCATCTTCTTCTTGTTGTTGTTCTTCATTTATTTATTTTTCATTTAAATTAATAATATTAATATTAGTTTATATTTTTATATTATTATTTTCTTAATCATTTTCATCAACACTACTATTATCATCATTATCATTTTTGATTTTATTAATACTATTATTTTCATTGTTATTAAAAATCTATTAAAATTCATTTTAATTTTCTGATTGTTTCGAATCAATTTCTTCATCAACTTCATTCATATTTAGCTTTTTGGTTAAATCATTTTTAAGTTAAAGATTTATCATTTAATTTTTTTTGTTGTCATCATCTTTATCCTCTTACTAATTTTATTTTTAACCTAAAGTTTATATTTAAGATTTGCTAGAAAATATATTTAATTCCTACTCATTTTCCGAATTTGTAATTAATTTTAAATCCTAAGATACTTATTGACCTAAAAACGATTATTATTTATGTCTTTAAATTAAAGAAAATCTCATCCCTCTTTAAGACTATAAATAAGACGGATCTTTATCGTTACTATTTAAAAAATTTTCTGGAGAAAATGGCAGTAAAGTAGGAGATAAAGGCTAAAAATATGGAGATAGAGGTGAAGAAATAAAGTTCTCCTATGATTATTCAAACCTTGTTAAATTAATAGTTTATTTTAATCCTTTTAGATCTTTTTAGGCAGTTATTAATTAATGATCTATGTTGTTAATATCTTCAATTGTTTTCTTTTCTAATAATTATTTTCTCAGATTTTTCCATGCAAAAAGATGTCTAATTCCTGAATGAATATGGGCTTCTTTACTTCCTAGCTTCATTTTAAGCAAAAAGTATAATGATCTAAACCTTGCTTTGATACTATATTTGAGGATCCATATTATAAGAATAACTGCTGTAGCATTACTAACTCCTATAAAAGAAAGATAAGAGATATTGTATTCATAATCGGATATTATTTGAGATATCATAATACTTAGTATAAACAAAATAGCTAAAGAAAGTTCGGCAAATAAATCTGTCTTATAATAAGTGTGAATTAAGTAAGGTTTATATTTACTCAACTGCATCACATAAATCAACTAAGCAGCTAAAGAGAGGAATAACTTATTGTCTAATTAATATTAAAGATAATAATATTAAAATAATCTACTTAAAAATATAATACTTACCATATGGATCATTGTAAAAGGCTAAAATGCATGTAATTGCAGTCTTTTTCATGTTTTTAACAAAATCCCAGTAATAAAAATTAGGTTTATAGTCATTATAAAAATAGCCATATTTTTAGCGAAAACTAGCATTATCTAGAGAAGATATATTTTTTCTTATCTTGAGTAAGAGCATAACTGGGATGATTATTATCCAGCAGACTAGTCCTGGAATGGAAATATATTTCATAAATCTATAGTGGGATTTAGTATAACATTTATAACTAATATCGCTATTAATATAAAAATTCTCATCTATTTTTCTACAAGAAATCATACTAATCAGCAAATAAATTATATTATTTTAGGTGAAAAGGAATAAATAAATTGCCCCATTTGTTACAACTGTTAATTTTGATTATTTTCTAATGAGAGAGTAGATTAACAGTATGAGTGAAACAATTATTAAATAGCAAACCGGTAAAATTAATGACCATATAATTCTTGAGTAGACTATAGAAATATTATCATATTCTGATAAATAGCAATCAAGTGAATATTAAATATGAGTTAAAGGCATACCTATTTTAAAAATAAATTATTTAAACCACAGAAGACTAAGGTCATTTATATACCAAATATCTCAAATTATGCATTATTTATTTCAATTTAAAAAATTAAAAATTTTAATAAAAATTTTTACATCTTTATAAAAGTATTTTAAATATCTCAAGATTTCAATGTAATTTTTCTTTTCTACTATTTATTTTGTTTTGAATAAATTTTTTTTCATTTAATATTTTCCTGAAAGTAAAATTGAAATATTATCTTATGTAATAAGGTTAAGTTAAATTTTAAATTATTTTTTTTTGCTTAAAAAATTGTTATTAAATGTTAGTAACTAAGTAATTATTAGTTTTTTTAATTATGATTTATAGTAAAATTTTTTTATAAATTTAGCTTAATTGGTAAAAATTATCATAAATGACTCACCTATTGTACTTGAAAGATAACGAGATTAATATGGCGTTGGGAACAAAATTTAAAGATATATTAAAGCTAAAGCATTTAAGAAGTTAGTTAGAGCTTTAAAGCCAAAAGATGAGGAGAAACTAAAAGCTGATCTATTAATACTAACTAACTTCATCTTTCTAAGATAGTAACTTCTCACAATGCATTTACTATTATAAAGTGAAGCAGATATACTTAATAGTATAAAACAAATCATTAGTATTAAATGCCAAAGTAACATTGTATAATAAGGCTTATCCTTTAAATCTGCACAAGGATAGCAACTTAATTACCCATCATTTATATATGGCTCTTTCCATAATTTACCATAACTATCGCATTGCTCGCAAAGAGGACCATAATATCCAGTTCTACAATATGATGTTTTCTCATTAGGAACACAGTTCTCAGGTTTTCTTGAGCAAGGTAGGATAGCATCTGTTTCATTATCTGATCTCCAATAACCTTCTTATAACATTATGAAATTCTCATAACAACTTTCAGCTCCCTAAGGGCATTTTGTACATTATTTAGCACCTATAATTAGTAAAATTTATTATAACTTTTTAAATTTAAAAAAATAAAAACTGACCAATTTCAGGAGTTGCTAATGAATAAGTCCCATTTTAGCAAATTTAACATTAGAAAACATTATCTACTTTATAAAAAACCTCTCCTTTGACACATGGTCTAAAATTGACTTTCACTAAACTAAATAACTCTGAAGAAACTAAAAATTTTTTAAAATTAATTTAAAAGATATAATAATAATTTAAAGAGATAATAATAAATTAAAGAGAATTTAATAAATTAAAGTGATAATAATAATTTAAAAGATAATAATAATTTAAAAGATAATAATAATTTAAAAGATAATAATAATTTAAAGTGATAATAATAATTAATTAATAAATTACAGGAGAGATCTACTTCTCTAGTGAGTGAGTTTATATACCTTATAGAATTAGATTAAATTTAGAATAAGCTCGATTACCCAGGATTAGAAACTACTATCATACCTTAAATCTAAAATGATTTCTAATGCTCTTAGTAGAGAGTATAGTCTGAAGTATATTATCCAAATACTTTTAAAGTGTTTCCATCAACAGGTGAGATCTTTATTTAATATCTTTTAATTTCATTCAATAATTCATCATCGTATTCATCATTATTCATTTTATTCATGTCAAGTGTAATAGGTTAATCTTCTTCATCTAGCAATTGTATTTCCAAATCTATTACTTCCCCACTTCTGTAATTAAATACTTAATAGGATGATAGAACTTACTCATTTTATAGTAACTATTCATTGTGAATTAACTTATCATTAGAAAAATTATAAGCATCTAGTTTAGGTGAAATAATAGATATTTTCCTCAAATAAGATCCTATATTTTATCCAAAAATTGTTGCAAAGTTATCAGAAATTAAGCCTCCATATAAAGGATTAATTTTTAAAAGTCTAGAAGGTATTTTATAAGAAAATGTAGGTTATTTATCTAGATATCTAACACCACCTCCAATCATAGCTGAATTTTTTTAAATTGTTGTTTATTCTATTAAAACATTGCTATTCTCCATATAGATTCCTCCTCCTGAAATAGATGCTATATTGTTCAAAAAACTACAGGAATCTATTTTTATTGAACACTCTGGGCATGACAATATTGCCATAGCGCCTCCTTTCTTTGAAAAGATATTTGAGAATTCTGAAGAATAAATAATATGCTTTTATCCCATAAATATTTGCAATGCTCCTCCAACACAGTCCTAGCAATTAACTTAAGTTATTTTAGATTATGCAACATTAATGAACTCAGTTTAATTGATTTTTATCAAGCTAGTTTGGATATTTTGAATATTTTCAACCTACAGATTATTGAAGCTAACAGAATTTGCTGTTACTATAATATCTTTTCCATCTTAATTATAGAAATTTTAAGAATTTAAAAGAGTTATTTTATTGCTATTTTTAAATTCAATGTTATTCAGATTGATAAGTTAACATCCCCTGACAACGAATAATGGATAATTTTCAGATAATGTTGAAATTGTTGTAAATTTACTATCTGTAATTGTCACATTATCAACCTTCTAAAAATAAATAAGAGAGTTGACTATATTATTTTAAGAAGGGCTTTAACTTATATTAACATTCTTTACATTAAGTTAGTTAATTTATAATTCTTGAACATTAAAGAATGATAATAAATTAGTATTAGTACCTTGAAGCTAAAGAGTATCAAAAGTTAATTCTTCTATAATAATCTTCTAAACATAGGTAAATTGCATTAATGGAACATCTCTTTATAGATTATGGTTCGCTAGATTTAATTTTTTAATGAAAACCAAATCCATATCTTAAAATTCAAAGGATACATTTGGTGATTAAGTGATTGATAAATCTGAATTTTTAAATGATAAATCAATTCTATTAAATGATACTTCTTTTATTATTTTATTAAATTAGATGTTATCACTCATTGAGCTAAGATCAAATTCAAAGTTATCCATTTTCAAGCTCTAAAATTGGTATTGCAAAAATAAATTCTTTTGCAATTTGATATTTTATACTTAATTACTAGCAGAATTTCTTATGGAAAATGTTATTGTCCTATTAGTTTAGAAGAATCCAAAATCTGTCTGCTAATTTTACTTTAATAATAAATAAGGTTAATTTTAAATTGACATTATTATTTTTAGAATTTCTTTACTTCAATATGCAATTGTTTAGGGTTTGATCCAATCTTTTGAAAAGAATTTTCAAAGCTCTGTAGCATTTATATAAACTAATTAAAAATTTAAAATATATTAATTAATACAATTTAAAAGTAATAATTGCTACCTAATATTAATAAGTTGAACTTGAATCTGCATAGCATTAACTAAGTTATGAAAGTGGAGACATAAGATTTTCTAAATAAACTTAATCGTTAAGTATTGTGTCATCGCATAACACTACGATATCTAGGTAAATATAATTGTCCTAAGTAGCTATCAATTTATAGTTTATTATTGTCGGAATTATGCAGCTATGAGAGTATAACGATTTTATTGAAGTTGAATTATATGAAATTAATTAAATGCTTTTGATTTAAGTGATAAACATTAAAGAGTAATTAGGATCAGGAGAGTCAATATATTAGAATTTTTACACTTAAGAGAATAAATCTGTATTTCTAAATATCATCTATTGTGTTAGATCAATAGGATTGTATTCAATCATTTAAAAATCATAAATTACTATTATTTTATCACTTTGAAATTGCATAATTAATGACGATGACCTAGTAAATAATGGAATCCCTCCTACAAATGAAATACTTTGTAAACTTGTGTTTGTACTATCTTTGTAAATGTAACTATAAATTTAAAGAGATGGAATATTATTAGCAGGAGTTATAAAAGCAGCTACTCTCCCTTTTATTGGATCTATGAAAAGCCTATAGACTTAATTTATTGGCGATGGTATTTATAAGCCTAGAGAAAATACATTGCCTTTAGTGCTGATCTAATAGGTGGGTTAATCGTAAAATAATATTTTTCCATCACCATAAACAAGGATTAATATTTTATTCACAGAATCCACGTATACATCTAATATAATAGCAGCAGGGTCAAACCAAAGCGAACTTGTCATGGAAGGAATATTGATCCTGTAAAACTTATTATTATATGTTAGCACTATAATTTCTTAAAGGTAATTCATATACCTTAAAGTTTTAACTCGAGCACCTATAGAAAAAACTTTTGTCATTTTTTCAAGGGTTAAAGTATTAAAGCAGGCTATATCACCATTAAAATTAGAAATAAAAATAATAGAATCAGATTGTATTAATTTATCAATTTCATAAGTTACAGTTTAGCTAAATTAAAAAGAGCTATTGAGCTATGAAATAGTGTCTCTGCTTGCTATATAAATGAAATCGTTTACCATAAAGAAATATTTAATATAGAATGTATAAATGCCTCCATTACTACTTAATACATTTTTTATCGATTGAGTTTATTTGTTAAATACCCAACCTTGGGTTTTGCTATCAAAAAAGAAAATCTGATTGTCATCAATTTATTTGTATTTCTGTAATTAGTTTGGCATTATTGATTTAAATTTATTAGTAGGCGCTACCATATGTTCTATCTAGTACGATCTTATATTTTATTGTTAAATAAATATAATTATTATCAATAAATCAAAATAACTTTCAAAAATTAAATAAATATTTAATAAATAAAATAAAATGATGTTAGTAAGTTAGTTAGATTTTGATTCAAATTACTTTAAAATATTTTAATAGTAAGTCATTAGAGAGAGTGTTTCTTTATTGAAAAAGATCTTCTAGATTGGTATGTCAAATGCATCACTAATACCACTAAATAAACCAATAGTTTTTTAGCTTTTGAGATCATATATAATAATTATTTTAATCTAAGCAGTTTTATATATAAACAAGGTGTTGGTATCTTCATCAATCGAGACTGAAACTATCATACCTTATTCTATTTGTTAATCGTAAGGAATTTCTATTATATGCTAGCCATCATCTAAAGAGTGAACCTGCACTTTTGGACTACAAAGGTCTATTGTGCAGTCACTCCAAAATACAAGTTATCTCAGGCTGGGGGATATTAAGAAATTAGATATTTAGGGATTGAATGATTAAATTTAATAGAGATAGTTCGTACTTGTTCTATCAAATACTGTTATTGATCTTTTTTCATAACAAAAACTCCAATTATTTAAAAATTTCATTTAAAAAACTGTTTTAGTGTTCCCAAACTGTTCGATTCTTTTTTTGAAAGTAAATTGGTCTTAAACATTTATTAAATTCTACCAAGTGTAAACATCAATATAAGAGTATTCAGAAATAAATGTTTAGTACAAGATTTTGGCCTAATTATCAAAGAAAATGCCAGTTAGAATGGTATTTGAGTTAAATTGCATTTGCTGGTACGTATTAGCTATTAGGTCATGAATATAAATATTATTGATAGTATTGGCACTTATTAATATGTGGATATCTTAGAGAATTTCAATATTCTTAATTTTAAATGAGCTAGCTTATTAAGTATTCTAAGAAGCAGTATAATAATCAAAATCCTATGAATGATATTTTATTATATAAAGTTAAGTTTATTTTGAAATATCCCAAACAATGATATTCCAATCTTAAGAATAGCTAACTAGTAGCTAATTAACTCCATCTATTAGGCAATCAACTATTGTGTTATTGTGTACTGTAGGATATTAAGCTAATTTCCCTGAAATAAAATCCCATTGACTTATAGATTTTGCTTAAAATATTATGATAACATCTAACAGTTTATTAAACGAAATGGAAAATGGGTTGGAATTAGGAGTTGAAAAGGATTTAATCACCTAAAGAGTCTTATGGTTAACAATATTTATTGTAGTCTTTTTTAGTTAAAATAACAAAATTAAAATAATTAAATTGTTAAATAAATTATAATAATTATACTCCTTAATATATGATAAAGTACTTTCCTCTTTCATTGTATATAAAAGAATTAATATTTGACTAAAAAGCAAAATTAATCCTAAAGTTCAATATAACTCTGCTTGCATAAATGTCTCCATCAGTAAATGCCACAAATAGTTTCAGATCGTTCTCATCGATGTAAACTCTTGAAATCGTTTTTTAGAATTGAATAATATGATTAATCTCAAAGTTAGGCATTGTAACTATATAAACCTTTTAATATTTTTTAATAACGAATACATTTTTTAATACAAATAAAATTATTTCTATTTACTGAATTCTGAACATTGGAAACAATTGGTTGTGAGAAGAAGTAATATAAAGATTATGAGGTAGTTCCACAAACAGTTTAGTTAATTTTACCTGAAATTGAAGAATTATATAAGAAACTACCCGTTGAGTTAGCAAGTTAAATTTATTTGGATCCAAGAACTTGCAGTAGAGTGTTATTGTTATATGGGTGGAAGCAAAAATTTTAGAGATTAGATATTACTGGAATAAAAGCAAAAGAAGGAGCAGATATACTGGTCAAATTGTAGACAACTACACTCCAGTAATTATGAAAGGCTAAAATTTTACTGGATTGAAAGTATTAAGCCTTCCTAAATGATCTATATCCTATTGGTGAATGACTTGATGGATATATTGTTGAATACATTTTTTCATGTAAGGGAGCTATTAAATTTGCAAAAGGTCTAATGCTTATTCTATCCTTCAATAAATAAATCACACATTATTAACTATTAAAAGTATCAGCGTGGGCAAAGAATAAATCTGACCTAGTTTCATTAAATACAATTTTATTTTAGCTGATGCTGAATATTCTAACTTACCCATTAAAAGTTAGAATATCCAAGTTTTATAAGATAGCCCAATCATTTTAAAGTGCGAAGTTATATAAAGGAAGAGTGGTTTAATCCAAGCGATATTCCTAGAAAAGAGTTAAAGAGCTTACAGATCTCTTATAAAGTGTAACAAATTGTTCTTTTGTATTTTTATTTAAATAAGAAATAGCATAGAAATTAGGATCAGCCAGAGTTAAGTTTCTAGCTGATAAACATTTTTACTGGTATAAATTTTAAGGGCATGAAGGATGGTATTACACAAAAACTAGCACATACTTTAAATCATGACCTCTTATTGGTTCGTAGATTCTGACTGAGCCATCCTCGCTTAAAACAATTAATTAACCTAGATAGTTATTATCTACTTTCATATCATTTATTTCATAATTAGAAGAGGGTTAATATGAGTTAATATTTCCTATTAATGTCTATTTTCGTAATAAATCATAAGTCGGCTAATTCTAGGATTACTATTGTATTGTATCAGCAAGTAAAATCATCATATTTTTATCATAGAATGTATATAAATTGCGATTATTGTAAATAGATTTTAAGAAATTCATATTCTCTGTTAAAGTAATCTCACCTTCCCCTTTTTTTACTAAAGAATTATTTTCATAGCTAAATATTTAGTGCTTTTTACTACTATTTATAATAAAGTAGGTATTTGAGCTAATTGTATCTATTTACAACTAAACTGAAATGAAAAGCATGTCTTCGGATGTTTTAGTAACAACTAATTCATCCAATAGGCTCTTGCTACTCAATTCGAAATATTTAGTAGAAGTAATTACTACTAAATAGACATAACTAGAATTAGATCCATCACTTATCACTACAACTTATGTTATCGAGGAAGTTGCACCAATTATCTACTAGGTGCATTCAATATTTTCTTTTTTCCATATTGCCAAATTATTATTCGTAGTTCCAAAAACTACATAAGATTAGTTGATTATTCCTAAATTACTTGTAAGGATAGATAAAGGACAAAAGTTTTAAGAAGGATTATTTTCATCTAGTAAAATACTGTTTTAAAAGAATCCCTTAGATGCATTGACTTAGTAAAATATTTTATCATTACTTTTTGCTATATACATAGCTCCTATTTGATTAGCCTCCTGGAATTGTTTAGTTTTGAAAATGTTTTAATTTGAACCACCATCTTTAATGAAGATAATTGTAAACAATTTTTCTGTTTGATCTTGGAAGATAATATATTCAGAGTCAAAGTAAACAATCAATTTCGGATTTTAAACATAATCACTGACAATAACCTTTCTCTTTAATTACCATGTGGAAATGTCCCAGTAATTAATTTCAAGATTAGAGCTAGTAATAAATTAATTATTAATATAATCTGCTTTGAAATTTTTTATTTAATCTTTGTATTAATAAACTTCTCCTTTGAAGTTTAAATCTCTATCATACAATCTCATAGAGTATTAAGAAGTAGAACTAACAGTACTAAACACTAAAAATTCTTATCCTACTAAGGAAACTTCTGTTATTTCCTTGAAGCTATTTCCAAACTCTTAAATCAGAGGACATTTAAGACTCTTCTCACATGTGAAGTACTCTTTTTATTCAATATAACCATATTTGCACATCTAAGAGCACGTTCCGCTATCGTCAATTAAGAATTCTTATTTTACACCACATTATGATTAGCAAGAAATATTATTTTCTTTCATAACAAATTCCTTCTCACATACTTAGCATAAACCATTTTCATTACATTAATCGCACTTAAATCCACAGTCTGATTTAACATTATTTGCGAACACTATGACAGTTATAATAAACAGGATGAATTACATAGAAATTTGAGATGTAATTGAATCTCTCTATTAAAATTTCAAGATGTAGTTACTTTCTTTTTAAATTACTTAGGATTAGAAGCAAAAATTAATAAATAGATTCAGTTATAATATTGACTTAGACTGTTTTTTATAAAAAGATCAAATAATAATATATTGAAATTTCTCTGTTATTGAAGTCTTTTCTATTAAGTATGATTTAAATAAATTAATTAATTAATTGATTCATTTTTGATTTACAACCTTATCTATATTTTTTAATCATTTATTTTGATTATTTTTTCTAAGTCATTTTTTAATTTTAGATAAAATGATATAATTTATTAATATTATTAGAATTATATATTTGGAGAAAAACAAATAAATCATTTTATGAATGCAATTATCAGGTTTATCATAAGAATTGTAGATTTATGTATAAATATAAGATTATCCTTTATTTCTATTCACTATTTATATTCGTTTGAATAGAGGTTACAATAGAGTTCTGAAAAAAACAAAAATCTATTAAAAATTAACATCATTAAAATTACTGAATCAAAAAATGATTAAGGTTCAAGCTTAAGATCATCAGAAATGTATCAAAAAAGACATCAACTTTTACTTAAGTGAAATGTTATTACCACAATTCTTCATAATGCTTTCTCTTATTTTAAAGATTCAAGGCAAATTAGTGAGTATTATGTAATTTCTCATTTTACTTCATTTAGTTGAGTTGTTCACTTGTTGCTAAAAAAGGAAATACAATAGATAAGCATTCGAAATAAGTTTTGCTTTTTTAGTAATGATGCTGGGGGTTACTATTTTAGCATCATTATTATAATAATAAATTCTTTTTATTCCTTCGTGTTAAGTAAGATTAATAAAGAAAAATAAAAATTATTCCTTCATTTAGAAGTTTTATAATCAATTAATAAATGTTAAATTAACTTTTTTAATAATGAACAGATTATTTTTCTATTTTTATTATTAAAATGAGGATCCTATTCCTATTTTCACTATTTTAAACAATAAAAATAGCAAAGACGATTATTTTAAGAAAATAATTAAAGTGTTGCCTGATTAAAGTTAGCCATTAAATTTAAATAAAAGCAGAGGTTTTACTACCTATGTATCATACTTAATTCCTATTCAAATGATTAAGAAATTTCATTTATTAATCGAAATTAATTTCTACTTACGAAACAAAAAATTAGAAAACAATCTCTACTAATAAGAGTGGTGGCTATTGAAAAAGGAAAATTGAATAATAAAAAATATTACTAACAAAAAGGAAAAGATCTAATTTGTTTATATAGTTGAAAGAACATGCTTAAGTTTTTGATTTTTTCGCTACTTCAGTTTATCTGTTTAGCAAATCTTTGCGATCCCAAGTGTTCAGAGTGTAATTTTAAGGACTAATGTTTATAATGTACTAATCCATATTTATATGACTCTACAAATAACTACTGCATTTCTAGTTGCAGCAATGGAAATGTTTATGATGAAATATCTAATTAATGCATAGATTAATGTCCTACCGGATTTGTGAAAGATGATAAACGTAAGCTATGTAGGACTTTAAATAAGTGTCATTCTTTAATAATAAAAGGTGCATATAATCTAAAAAGCTATACTAAAGGTTTAATATACAATAATTAGCTTATTGTTAGTGGAATAGTAGAACAAAATTTAGGTTCAAACAGTCTAAAAGTTTTCCGCTTTATTGATGATTAAAAATCCAATATTAATTTTTAAGGTACTCTTTAAGGTAATGATGATCCAATTATTTCTTATATTATTTATGATGATCCAGAACTAGATTTCTTTCTTATCAGCTTTAGCAAGAAACTCATTCAAATTTGGGATATGTAACATGGAATTTTACAAAATGAAATATAATTAAATGATGCTATGTACATCCATAACTCTATTTACTATGTTGATTAAGATTTACTTGTTTTACAATACAATGATATGAACCAATTTGCTATCTTTAATCATAAAAAATATGTTAAAGAAATGAAGCCTAACATCGATATTAATGGCTACATTAAAGTATATCCTAGAGTTCATATTAAACCAATTATAGGCTATCAAAATGGAGGGAGCAATTAGATTCTCAGTTATGGAGAAAATAGCTATCTTTTCATTTGGGATTTGGAAAATTAAAAAAATTTAAATTTTAAGACTTTTAATTTCCATTTATCTAAAATCTTTTACTTATAATCTGTTTTAGGCGCAGATTTTTATATAACAACATTTAGTAATTCGTTGCAAATATGTATCATAAAAAGGATTAGTTCTTTCTACTTTAATCCTGGTCACAATACTCCAATTCTAAATGTACTAAATGACATTAATCTCTAAGATTAAGTAACAAAGTAAAGTGGGGATTAATTTTAAATAATAGTTTCTTGTAGCTTGACAGAAATAATAGTAACAAGTATAAATCATTAAACTTTAGAATCTGTTACAATATTAACATTTAAATAATAAGTATTATTATCCAAATTCTTAATTAATTAATAATCAATTTACATTTTATCTGATGGTTTATATATCATTTAAAAAACTACAGATAATAAATAGCCTTTCAATTTAATTAACATTCTTCCAACAACATTCTCTACTAACAATTAACTTACAGATATAGTGCCAATTAAATTGGAATAGAATTTACTTCAAGGAAATAGTAAACTTGTAATTATTGGAAAATAAATTAAAATATTTCAATAGTCTTTAGATATTAATTAGTAGTATGCAGCAGCCAATCAATAATAAATAGTGCAAAAATCAATTTACTATGAGAAACACTATGGAAAGTTAGTAGGAGCTTTAATTGATGTAAACTCCAAATTATATATAACTTACAGCGATGATGGATCATTTGCTGTTTGGGATACAATTAACTACAATACTATCCTCTAGAAACCTTTAAAATATTAGCTTCCTCCTTGGTGTTAAACAAAAGAAACGTGTTAAACAGGCATAAATTATGCTTAGATTTTATCTAAAGGCATCTTGCTTTGTAAATATAGTAATTCAACAGTAATTACCTGGAATTTTAATAGAATAAGTATAACTCTGAGAAACTAATATTAAATGCCAACGAAATTAATTCCTATTAACAATATAGGATTCTTTAAATCAAAATATTTATTTATGAGCAACACTAAAGAATTGCTAATCTATGATTTTGCTACTAATGAAACCTAAATAATCAATTCTAATTATGCAGCCTACACTGATAAAGTTCTTCATGTTTAATTAGGCTTTGCTAGTAGCACCTACTATTTGATAGAGAGCTACTTAAATTCTAGTAATCTGCCCAATCTAAGAAATAGATTTTTGGCTAATTTTACTATTAGTAATTCAGTTTAGATAGATTTTCCAACAACAGAATTAGAATATTTTGAAAGTACTTAAAGAGTTATTCTTAATTTTAATAAAAGCAGTAATATGATTCTTACATTCCCAGTTTTGAATTCTACTAGAATAACAGTTGATTATGAAATATACACTCAATATTACTCCCCTTAAGCAGAAAGAATTCTTATTATTACTAAAACTACAATGATGTATAATTATGGAAGAAATTCTTCAGGAAATAACTTCTATTAAGAATATATTGATGAAAATCCCTAACCAAGAAGAAACTTTGCTTTAGTTTCTAAAGATTAGATTTCCTCTACTTCTCAAGGATTCGTATACTATTAGAACACAGGTTATCCATTTATTGATAATTAGGTAATTTATTCTATTCTTTCTTAAATTTAGAAAAATAATATTTAAAATTAAATAATTTTGTATCTGACATATATTTTGAACTCTTCAATTCTATTAATTTTCTATTTATAGGTATTTGGAATCTTATATAGCTATATGAAGCCTTGTTTTGTATTTCCCTTTAAGGATGAGATATCAAGTGTGAGTGTATTAAATGAATCAATTATTATTATTGGGTTTTCAAATGGAAATATCAAAATTGCTACCTACATTTGTGGAACATTTTTTTATAGTAGTGGAAATACTGATACTTTAAGTTCAGCACATAATCCTTATCTTATGAAAACATATTTATTCTCTCCTTTAAAGGTAATTTTAATTAATTAATTTATTGTAATTCCTCTTGATCAAATCAATACAAATTATTAAATCAGGAATAACATTCTATTAAATCAGATTTTTTTGAAGTTAGTAGTTTGTTTTTATTAATAAATATAAATTATTAAGCAAACACAGACAATAATATTCAACAAAACTAACTTTGATAATAAATTATTTAATATTTAATAGAATTTAATAATATTTAAATAATATAGATTTAAGCAATTGATCTATACAAGTAAACTTTAACATCTTATACATATGGCCACACTTTAGATAATGTTTATGTTATTTAAGATGAATTAAATAATAACTTAATAACTTGGTCATAGGAGGCAACAAGTAATTTATTTAAATTCAACTAACTAAGCGCCACTTCTAAACAATTTACTGGAGGACACACTACAACTGTTGATTATGTATTTTTGGACAGTTCTTCAGATATAGTAATCAGCTTTTCAGTTAATGATCTAACTGTCATTGTTTGGTCTTATAGTTATGCAGTCAAAGTCAATCAATTTAGTGATATATTAACCTTTAATAAAACAACTCCTGTATAATCTATAGTCAATATAGTACATGACATCAGCTTGAAATATATTTAAATTTTAACATTTCAAGGTACACTTTTTACAATTGATTATTATAACTCAAAAGTTACTAATTCAAGCCTTGTCTCTCAAGCAATCGAGTTTTCACTCGATATTTAAAATAAAAAATATTATATTCTATTACCATTTAAAATCTAAATAAGAGATTACTTAACCTTAAGTCTAATAAATGAAATACCAGTTTTAACTTTAATCTAAAATAAAAGATTAACCTACTATAACAAATACATAATTGTTATGGCGAGTGATAGAATCCTAACAATTAATAGGCAATAAGGAAGTTTAGTAAGATAAACTATAGTTAAAGCAAGCTTTTCTGAATTGTTAGTTTCTGAAAAATTAGGTTATGCCTTTACATATGTAAGAGATGATAGCGACAGTATTGAAGTATATAGTTTTTTAACAGGGGATTATCTATTTTAAATATTTGGGTCATAAGACATTGATGCCGGTTTAATTAAATACACAATTATTGATGATGTTAATTACTTACTATTCATTGGAAAAATAGGAAAGCAAATCATTGTTATGTTCAATTACCTAACTCAATAATATGTAGGATACACCTATGATATTGTTTATTTATTTTGGGGGTCTAGATTTATTAATTAATTTAATTCACTCCTCTATGTTGACAGATAGAATTACTAGTAAATTTCTTATCATAAATATTTAAAACAATTTATTCATCATATAAACATTTTATTCAATAGTTTGAGATCAATTCAAGAAGTTTTAACAGCCACTTTTAAGTATCAAGACCACTATTTATTAAGAAATATTGATTATTTCACCAATTAAAATGGATCAACATATTATATTGAATCTAATGGTCTAGTTAGATCATATTCTCCTGCAGATTAAATAGTTCGTATTATTTACTAACTTCCTACATATAGATAGGTTTATTTCTACAACAATTAGCTATATGTTTTAACCTATACTTAATTCCTTAAATTCACTGATAGATTTCAACCATAAGATAATATCCAACCATTAACTATAGATGGAGATATAATTCTTGGAGCTGTTGAAAAATTAATATTCTTGTTAACATTTTCTAATAATATATTAATAATTGATCAAAGCACATTTACAGTTATATTTACCATAGCATTACCTAGTCCTTATGTTCAACACCAAATCGTAGAAATTTATTCAGAACTTTTGTTAGTATTATCAAATGGCACCTTCTAAAGATACAATTACATTAAAAATAGTAAACTAATGGAAATTACAGGGACACTCTATTATGTAATGTATGTTAATCTAGATCTGAGCATAATTATACTAGCTATCAATACTTCATATAAGATTGATATTTTTCCTTATAATAGAATCATCCCAAATTTCACAAGTTATAAATTAACTTAAATAACATAAGGGCTGTAAAGAGCTATAAATTTTTTCTTTATCGACTTAAAGTATTAAACTTTATATGTGGTATTTAAGACAGATAGAGTAATAGATATCTATTCTTATGTTAAAAACCAATCATCATCTTCTGATATTGCTTTCACAAGACAAAACTTTATACCTTGTATACATAATTAAGGGCTTACATAAATAGAAATTGAAGGAGACTATTTAAGAGTTCAATTACCTTGGACAATATCATACTACAGAAGGGATAACTACAGGTATTACTAGTAGATTTAGGACCCATTATTTATTTAATCAATTAGATAGTTTTTAAGAGATCCTACATATCCTGAGCTAGTCTATTTAGCTTAAAATGATTTCTTAGTAATTGCTTATTAGGATTTGAGCAAAAAAATATTTAAATAACTTATAAAGCAAAATCTATAATATCCTATAGTAATTAACATAGATTCTTTGAAGTTAAATGATTAGTACAACATTTCATTGCTGATACTAGTTAGTGGAGATATTGTCACTTACTCTTTTAATATTCCTATTGTTAATTCCATACCATAAATTCCTTTCTTAGATGAGTGCTCTGTAGTTATCAACAACCCTAAAGCTAGTTTTTAGGTGTAGAATCAACTCTAGTCCCTAAGCACCTATTTCTAAACTTAAAAATTTCTCCCTTCTTCCATATTTATAGAAGTAAATATATTTTCTTTTTATCTAATTTTTTTCAATTCATATTTAAAATTTTGTGAATATTAAAAGATTCAAAATTCTTCTTTCTTATTTTATGATAAAATTATGAAATAATTGAATGCAGTTGTTCATTACACTGGTAATTAAGATATCAATGATCCTACAAAAGTAACGTTAGATGAAACATATTTCTTAAATAACTTAAATTAGAATATAAACTTATCAAACAGCTAGGTGTAACTCATACCAAATAGGGATGTAATAATCTAATTTAACTAAAAGACAAAATCTGTTTCTTTTGAGAATATAAATTTTATTTCATTAGATTCTTCTTAAGCTATCTAGTCAAGTATTTTGTTTGAAAATATGGTTTCAATTTCTTTTACAAATATAACGATATCTAATTTATTATTCTCTTCTAAAAATGGATTCTTACATTTTTCTAATTGCACTAACATTGCTTTAGAAAATATATAAATAAATGATCTTTCTTTAAAGGATATTGCTTCAATTTTTAGATTTTACAGTGTTGATAGCATAAATATTTAAAATGTAACAATAAATAATTTAGCTATTTCTTAAACTCAATTATCCTAAAATCTACAAGAAGACTACACCAATTCTGTCATATCTTTTTATAAAATTAACACTTTAATTTTCGAACTGACTTAGATTTCAAATATAAAAGGCAATGCAGTTGAAACCATCATCGATGCTAAATACTGTTTAGATGTTACCCTTGCCAATTTAAAAACCACAAATTTGATCAACATTTAATTCCTATCAGTTTAAAATTTTTATAAAGATTTTATATTTATTTCGATTGAAAAGAATGATAAATTCGCTCTGACAAAAAGCTAATTTGATAAATATACTAACACCGATCAAAGTATGATAAGTTACTAAGGATCTAACTTATAAATTTCAGAAACATCCTTCTCAAAAATCTAATGCTTAAATTGTTAAGGAAGTTCCCTCTCAATTCAACAGACTGATAAAATTAATATTAATTAATGTTAATTTAATGAAAATTATGCCTTTTAAGGAGGAAGTATGACTCTTATCAATAGCAACACTGATGAATTATAAATTTAAAATTCTAATTTCTAAGGTAATAAAGCTTATTCATCAGGAGGAGCAATATTTTTAGAAAGCTCTAACTTAAAATTAAATAATGTATAATTTAGTAACAATTCTGCTTTAATTGGTGGTGCTATAAGGTATATAAACTTATAACCTTAAAGTTTCAACAAAAAATATTTTAAAGATAATTAAGTTATATTCTCAAATAATTTTGCTGAAATACACAGTCAAAACTGGGGATCTTATCTTAGAGGATTAAATATGAAATCTCTTGACTAAAAGAAACTTAGAAACTTAGAGAATAATTTAACAGAAGAAATAATTGAAAGTCATGGATATAGAACTTTGCAAGATAAAAGTTTATTAAAAAATTTAAGAAGTAGTGGATTTGTGAGTATGTCTTTTGAAATAACTGATGATGAAGAAAATAGAGCTTCTTACGATAGCTAAAAGTGCCTAAAAAATATTTATCCATAGAATATTTGTGAAGAATTATAGGTTTTCAAGCTATCACTGAAATCTTTAGACGATAGTTAAGTTAGAGTAGCTGGTTCTTATACAACTTAATATAGCGACTTTGATAAAAGTAAAAAGTAGTTTAGTATAAATGGAATCTAATTAATTGGAAACCCATTATCACAATAATAAATTATAGTACAATTTGAAGGAATAAAATCATTTGAGAAAAGTAATGGACTTACTAACTCACTAATTGATGGTAATCATTAAAGTATTAAAATAAATTATTTATAATTATTTTATTTAATAAAAGATGTTTATCAATAAAGTATTTATCTTTAATTTAGAGATTGCTAAGTGGGAGAACTTTTTAGAAAGGTTAATAACATTTATGAATGCAGTGAGTGTAGCTTAGGCACTTATTCTCTTGTTGTGCCTCTGAAAGGTAAAAAAAGGAAAATATGAATTAAAAATAATTTATTCTTTTATTTTATAGATTAAGTCTAGAATTGTAAGATATGCCCAAGAGAGACAACATATTGTTACAGAAATTAAATGGAACTAAAATAAGGTTATTGGAAGAGTTAAAATTTAACTGATGTAATCTTCAAATGTGAAACTGAGTTATTTTGTAATGCCGACCATTAAACTAATTATTGTGCTTTGGGTCACAGTGGGCCTCTGTGTAGATTTTGTGATGAGAAGGGTGAATTTTGGAATGGAACAGTTTATGAATTAAATTAAGACTAATAGTGTGTAGATTGCTCAAAAAGAACAATTTACGATTTCATTGGAACTTCATTCATGGTAGGAGCAACTCTAGTTGCTTATTGTGTATTTAATATTTCATGCACTCTACAAGCAGCTGAGAAGATTATATAAGCATATTACCTTAGAAAAATGAAACTCATATGCGTAAGTAGATCATGCTAAAATAACTCTGTCAATATGAGCATAAAATCTTTGACTAATTACTTATAAATCATAAAAATTATTTCAACTTATAAATTAAAATTACCTTTTGCTCTTAATTTCTTTCCTGATTTATTTGGTAAATTTATTTCTTTTAAAAAAATAATTAAAGCATTCAATTTACATTTAAAATTCGGTAGGAAGTCCTGTAAACTCTGGAATATACTCAAGCGCTTGTGAATTATCAAATTTTGCAACAAATGAAATGCCGACTATTTATTGGAAATCTTTAACTTTGATTTTATCTCCTGTATTATATTTGCTACTGATTTCTTCAATTTACATAATATTTTTCATGTATAGAAATATTAAAAAGAGAGTCAATTTGGTATTAATTATTTTTTTCCTTTTTAGGTTTATCTTACTCACTTTTATTTTAATATTAGTCCAAAGCCATTTGTGCTGTGGTTTTCCTCTTCTATTTTGTATAGCCTAATATCGTTTAATAATTGATATCTCAAATTTCATGCAAAGAATTTGATGGAAAACTATACATAGCTTCAGACTTTACCTATGAATGCTATTCCTAATAGCATTTAACCTTTATTAAATATCTCATAGTCCCTGGCCTAGCTTTCCATGGAATTTTATTTCCTTTTACCATCTTGGTTATTCTAATTAGAAATAGACAATAGCTTAATACTGCTATAGTAAGATTGAGATATGGTTATATTTATTAAGATTATAAAAGAGGAGGATATTACTGGGAGTTTGTAAAATATACTCTGAAAGTATCTTTAATTTTAGTTCAAAATTTCTATGAAGATACAATAAGTAATTATTTAAAATTGTAAAATAATTTAATCCTAAACTATTTTTTTCTCATAAAAATAATAATAATTAGAAAATAAATATATCATCATGTTTTTGATTCTTATAGTATATTTTGTAGCTTTGATTCTTATTAGACCCTATTAAATGTTAAAATTCTAAAGAATAGATGAGTTCAGTACAACCCTTCTAATAATGATAACAATTCTTAATTTCTTCCTTAATAACAAAACCACAGAATATCAAAAATATATTTTTTATTTTATCCTGTTATCTTGCATTTACCTAAATTAGGTATACTTAGTCTTTCAAATCATCAAGGAGTAATTTAAAAAGTATATAAATATGATCATTTAAAAACTCCCATCTAGAATTAGAAATGGATATTTTTTCAGGTATTTCATATAAAAAGTAGACCTTTATTCAAAAGAAACATAAGCAAAGGCAATCCGACTATGGATGCTTGTTTATAAGAAGATATCTTTGCATAAAAAATAACATTCTGGTATTACAAAAGTAGATGAGAATGATTCCCCTGATTTATTTTAAAGTAAAAATCATCAAAATGAATTAATAATCTAATTTTTTTTCATTAACAAATAGGCACTCTGAAATTTAGTAAATTCAATAGTTTGAATTAGTAGTTATCAAAAAGTATAAATTAATTTAATTTTTTAGTAAGAAATTTAAAGAAAAATATTATCAAAAATAAAAAAGGGAAATCCACTTTATCTTTTAGAAAGTAGTCTAGCGATTTTATGATATAAAAGGAAACGAATTAAGGAAAAGATTATATTATTGAAGAAATTTCAAATTAAGAATAGCTAAGCTTAAAGGCTCCCATACTGCTTACAAATTAAGGATTATGTAACTTATTTATACTTACTAATTTTCAACTAAAGTTACTTATGTATGTGTTTTCTTGAATCTCTTAATTTCATATTTTATTAAGATCACTATTTAAAATTTATTTTCTTCCGCTGGTTACTTATTTAAATATAGCTAACATCTTTTTAATGTATTTATAAATAGAAACTGAAGTACTTAAAACTGTAGAATATAATTTTAAAACAAAGACTTTAGGCGAAGAGAATGAACAATAAGAGAATAATGAAATAGATATATTTTCAAGCTCTGAAAATTCTCCAAATATTTTAAAAATAGATGAAAATAATCAATAATAAATTTGATATATCAATAAAAAAATAATCTATTATATTACAATTAATAATAAAAAATTTATGTTTTTCAGTAATCTACTAAATAAACACTATAAAAATTAAAATTTTAATCTTTTAATTTATAAGTTAGTAAAAAAAATAATCAAAAAAGTAAAATCATATATTTTCAAAAACCATTGTTTAAAAACGAAAAATAATATAAGAAAAATTACATCACTGATTTTAAATTCATTATATTTAATTAGTTAGAAATTTTCAATTTTGAACTCTAATTTATAAAACACAATGCATTTTCTTTTATTAATTTTGATCAAATATTGAACATCTTAATTTAAAATTGTTAGGAATACAATAGTGCAGAAAAATATTCTACAATAAAAATGACAGAAGACTATTTTAAAAATGTTAGACACCTTATTATTAAAATAATATTAATAAATTAAATTATTTATCAATTAAAAGTTTATTAAACAAAATATTTTAGCAAATAAATTGACGATTAGTACAACGTAAATTTTTTTTGTAATTTTTTTTTTGACTTAAAAATTTCATTTAATGTAAAAGCTGCAATAACATTGGAGATCAAGGTGCTTGTGGTTTAGGGTCAGCTTTAGCAAATTGCTCATAGCTTACTACATTAACTCTTTATTTAGGGTAAAATTTTAAAATATTTTTAATTTCTTTCACTTTTCTACATAAATTTATTCTCTCTTGTATTTTATTTTTTTACTTGACTCTTTAAATAAATAGTAGCTGTAAAATTAGACATCAAGGTGCTTAGGATTTAGCGTCTGCTTTAGGAAATTACTCATAACTTACTATATTAACTCTTGATTTAGAGTAAAATTTTATATTATTTTTAATTTCTTTCAGTTCTCAACACATATTTATTCTCTCTGTTATATTTTTTTTTACTTAACTCTTTAAATATAATAGAGGTAATAGCATTGGATATCAAGGTGCTCATGCTTTAGGGTCAGCTTTAGAAAATTGCTCATAACTTTCTACATTAAGACTTAAATTAGAGTAAAATTTTATATTATTTTTAATTTCTTTCACTTTTCAACACATTTTTATTCTCTCTTGATATGTTATTTTTTTACTTAAATCTTTAAATATAGTGGTAATAGCCTTGGAGATCAAGGTGCTTGTGCTTTAGGGTCAGCTTTAGGAAATTGCTCATAACTTACTACATTAAATCTTTAATTATAGTAAAATTTTGTATTATTTTTAATTTCTTTCACTTTTCAACACAAATATATTCTCTTTGTTATGTTATTTTTTTACTTAACACTTTAAATATAATAGCAAAAATAGCATTGGACATTAAGGAGCTTGGGGTTTAGGGTCTTCTTTAGGAAATTGCTCAAAACTAACTACATTAACTCTTGTTTTAGAGTAAAATTTTTATATTATTTTTATTTTCTTCCACTTTTCAACACAAACAAATTTATTCTCTCTCTTACTTTATTTCTTTTACTTAACCCTTTAAATATAATAGCAACAATAGTATTGGAGATGAAGGTGCTTGTGGTTTAGGGTCTGCTTTAGGAAATTGCTCATAACTTACTACATTAACTCTTTAATTAAAGTAAAATTTTATTTATTTTTATTTTCTTACAACAAATTTTTTTTCTCTCTTAGTTTATTTTACTACTTAACTCTTTAAATATAATAGCGGCAATAGCATTGAAGATCAAGGTGCTTGTGGTTTAGGGTCTGCTTTAGGAAAATACTCTTAACTTACTACATTAGTTCTTTAATTATTGTAAAATATTATTTTTAATTTCTTTCACTTTTCAACACAAATTTATTCTCTCTGTTATGTTATTTTTTTACTTAACTCTTTAAATATAATAGTGACAATAGCATTGGAGAGCAATGTGCTTATGGTTTAGGGTCTGCTTTAGGAAATTGCTCATAACTTACTAAATTAACACTTCAATTAGAGTAAAATTTTATTTAATTTTTATTTTCTTTGCCTGTTAATTATTAATTGATAGTATCCATTTTATTATTTTATAATTAATTAATTTTTAAATATTTCAAATAAAAGTTTAGAAAATTTTTAGGTTATAAAATCTTAAATAATGAGAATAAAAAGATTAGTGGTGAATAAGTTAAGGTAAAAGTTATCAAATATTACTTTTATGATTTAATGTTTTTTAAAATATAAATTTGATAGTGAATGGTGAATAAACTAATGAAAGATAGATAATTCAATAAAAAATAAATTATTAATTTAAATATATAGATTAATATTATATTATTGTATTATATATATTTGAATATATGTCAATTAAAATATATTTATTATAAACAATTTTAACACTGCCATTTTGAAATATTAAAAAAATTTATTGAAATCATTTTGTAATTCTGTTTCTGAAAAAAAAATTTGGGTGTTAAGACTAATTAGTTAATGAGAATCTAGAGTATATAAATCTAAAATGAATTATATAAAAATAATTTTTAACCATAAATCCAGAATTAATGTATTAAGTTATGAGCAATTTCCTAATCCAGAACCAAAACCAGAAACATCCGAATCTCCAATAGTATTTTTTCTTAAAAAATTTTAAAAGTTAATTCAAGAATAATAAATTAGTAAAATTAATAAAAATAGTAGAAAAGATAATAAATATGCTTAACTTCAATTTTAGTGTTAATTCAGTAAGTTATGAACAATTTCCTAAGCCAGAACCCAAACTACAAACTCCCTCATGTCCAAGATTATTTTTACTTTATTATTTAAAGAGTAGATTAAATAAAAAAGAGAGAATAAATTTGAAAGGAAGGAAGAAAATAAAAATAATGTAAAATTATACTATAAGTCTAATGACAATGTAGAAAGTTAAGAGCAATTTCCTAAACCAGATCCTAAACCAAAAGCTCCTTAGGGTCCAATATTATTATTACTTTTAAATTTAAAGAGTAAAGTAAAATTAAAAAATAGAGAGAATAAATTTGAAATTTAATGTGGAAGAAATTTTAAATAATTTATATTGATACCATAAGTGTAGAGTTAATTTATTAAGTTAGGAACAATTTCCTAGTCCAGATCCTAAGCCACTAGCTCCCTAATCTCCAATTTTATTTTTACTTTGTTACAGTGATAGATTAAATTAGAAATGAAATGTAGAAAATAGGTAAAAAATAATATTTTACTTCAAATTTAAAGTTAGCGTAATAAGTTAGGAACAATTTCCTAATCCAGAACCTATTCCACAAACCCCTTATGGGCCAACTTTATTTAAACTTTTATATTAAGAGAGTTAAGATAATTATAAGAAATGAGAGATATTAAAATTTTAACCAAAAGTGAAAAGAAAGTAAAAATAATTTAAAATCCTAACCACAAATCTAGGTTTAATGTAGTAAGTTATGAACAATTGCCTAATCCAGATGCTATACCACAAACTCCCTAATTTCCTATACTATTGTTACTATTATTTAAAATGAGTAAGTAAATTTTAGAAAATAGAGTATTTTTGATAAGAAAACATGAAGAAGAAACACACAAATATATAGAAATTTACCTTAAACTGAGAGTTAATGTAGTAAGTTTTGAGCAATTTCCTAATTAAGATCCTAAATAACAAGCTTCTTAATCTCCAAAGCCATTTTTTCTTTTTATTTAAAAAATTATTTAAAATAATACCTATAAAAGTTAGAAAGAAGTTTTCTATAAAAAAGTAAAAATTTTATAATCTAAACACTTAAAGATTATAGTCTAATTATCTTGTAAATAATTGAGTTCAATCTACTTTGATTTTAAAATAATAATTATTATTTATATTTTTTTTATAGCTAGATATTTACATTCATAAATTAGTTTTCTTTCATTAATTTTAGCACAATATTTTTCTATTTTATTAATTCTTATTAATTTCAAATTCTAAAATTTAAAAGTTTGATTTATATGATTAATTGTAATTTTTTTAATTTTATTAACAAGAATAAAATTACCTACTAGTTATCATTAAAAGAGATTAAAGGAGGGACGAGCCAAAATCTATCACCTCAAAATTTTATTTTAAAAAATCATTTATTTTAAAAAAAAATTTAATATTATTATTAAAATAGTATGTTTCTACCACCTATTTTCTACTTAAATAAAATTAATTAGTTTTATAATAATTAGTTATAATTTAGTTAATTTATTTATTTAAAACTGCTTTATTAATAATTTTTGAAATATATTTATCAGACTCTCAAGTTTGTAGAATAAATATCAATGAGAAACTTTTAGGATTTTCTTTAATCAATTTTATTAAGGATTAGTTATAATTATTTATTTCCATAATTATTATGATTACATTTGTATTTTACTATTTATTCTAATACTTTTTTAACTATTAAATAAAATGAATGTACTTTATTAAAATTAAATAAAATTTCATTATATTTTTATTTCTTTTTTAGATTCTTTTATTTAAAAATAATGATTAGATTAATTAATAAATAAATAAATAATTTTAATAAATATAATATGGCTTTACAGTTAATAAAAATACTCCTTATAGATTAAATAATGAGATTATTAACATCCTTAGAACTATAATACTAACCCAATATCTTTTTCCATTTATTTATTTTGAAATTAAATTAATTTGTTTTCAATTATCATTATTTAAGATTTGAAGAACTTTTTTTATATTATTTTTTTGATATACTTTCAGAATTATTTTAATTTTTAAAGATATTTAAAATACTACCATAATATAAACTGCTTCATATATGAGGATTTTCTGTATATATTTTACAATAATATAATATTAATCCATTTATTTATATTTATAATTTATTTCTTATTTAATTATCTATCTTTCATTATTTAATTCATCATTTTCTATCAAATTAATATTTTAAAAAACATTAAAATTAAAAAATAATATTTATTAATTTTTACCTTAACTCTTTCACCACTAATCTCTTTATTCTCATGATTTAAGATTATATAATATTTAAGTTTTCTAATCTTTTAATTGAAATGTTAAAATTAATTTAATAAAAAATAATAAAATGGATACTATAAATAAATAGATATTGAATGGCAAAGCAAATAAAATAATTTAAAATTTTACCCTAATAAAAGAGTTAATGTAGTAAGTTATGAACACTTTCCTAAAGCAGATGCTAAATCACTAGCACCTTGATCTCCTATTTTATTTAAGCTATTATATTTAAAGAGTTAAGTAAAAAAATAACATAGTATATAGAGAATAAATTTGTGTTGAAAAGTGGAAAAAATAAAATAATATAAAATTTTACAATAAACCAAGAGTTAATGTAGTAAGTTATGGGTAATTTCCTAAAGCTGATGATAAACCATAAGCACCTTGGTCTCCAATGCTATTGATCCTATTATATTTAAAGAGTTAAGTAAAAAAATAACATAGTAGAAAAAAAATAAATTTGTCTTGAAAAGTGGAAGAAAATTAAATAATATTAAATTTTACCCTAAATAAAGAGTTAATGTAGTAAGCTATTAGCAATTTCCTAAAGCAGACCCTAAACCACAAGCACCTTGATCATTAATATGATTGCCCCTATTATATTTAAAAAGTTAAGTAAAAAAATAAAATAGTAGAGAGAATAAATTTGTGTTGAAAAGTGGAAAAAAATAAAATAAATTAAAATTTTACTATAATTAAAGAGTTAATGTAGTTAGTTATTAGTAATTTCCTAAAGTAGACCCTAAACCACAAGCACCTTGATCACTAATGTGATTGCCCCTATTATATTTAAAAATTTAAGTAAATAAATAAAATAGTAGAGAGAATAAATTTGTGTTGAAAAGTGGAAGAAAATAAAATAATATAAAATTTTACAATAATTCAAGTGTTAATGTAGTCAGTTATTAGCAATTTCCTAATGTAGACACTAAACCACAAGCACCTTCATCTCCAATGCAATTGCACCTATTATATTTGAAGAGTAAGTAAAAAAATAAAGTAGGAGAGAGAATAAATTTGTGTTGAAAAGTGGAAGAAATAAAATAAATTAAAATTTTACTATAATTAAAGAGTTAATGTAGTTAGTTATTAGTAATTTCCTAAAGTAGACCCTAAACCACTAGCACCTTGTTCTCCGACTCTATTGAAGCTATAATATTTAAAGAATTAAGTAAAAAAATAAAATAGGAGAGAGAATAAATTTGTGTTGAAAAGTAGAAGAAAATAAAAATAATAATTTTTTACTTTAAACAAAGAGTTAATGTAGTAAGTTATTAGCAATTTCCTAAATCAGACCCTAAACCACAAGCACCTTGCTCTCCAATGCTATTATTGCTAATGTATTTAAAGAGTTAAGTAAAAAAGTAAAATAGTAGAGAGAATATATTTGTGTTGAAAAGTGGAAAAAAATAAAATAAATTAAAATTTTACAATAATGAAAGAGTTAATGTAGTTAGTTATTAGCAATTTCCTAATGCAGACCCTAAACCACAAGCACCTTCATCTCCAATGCTATTTCTCCTTTTATATTTGAAGAGTAAGTAAAAAAATAAAGTAGGAGAGAGAATAAATTTGTGTTGAAAAGTGTAAGAAAATAAAATAAAAAAAATTTTACCCTAAATCAAGAGTTAACATAGTTAGTTATGAGCACTTTCCTAAAGTAGACACTATACCATAAGCACCTTGATCTCCAATGCTATTATACCTATTATATTTGAAGAGTAATAAAAAAATAATGTAGGAGAGAGAATAAATTAGTATTGAAAAGTGGAAGAAAATAAAATAATATATAATTTTACTATAAATTAAGAGTTAGTGTAGTCAGCTATTAGCAATTTCCTAAAGTAGACCCTAAACCACAAACACCTTGATCTCCAATTCTACTGTACCTATTTTGTTTAAAGAGTTAAGTAAAAAATAAAATAGGAGAGATAATATATTGTTTGAAAAGTGTAAGAAAATAAAAATAAAAAATAAAATAAAATTTTACACTAAATGAAGAGTTAATGTAGTAAGTTATTAGCAATTTCCTAAAGTAGACCCTAAACGATAAAGACCTTGATATCCAGTTTTATTTTACCTATTATTTTAAAGAATTAAGTAAAAAAATAACATATGAGAGAGAATAAATTGAAAAGTCGAGGAAAATAAAAATAATATAAAATTTTACCCTTAATCAAGAGTTAACATAGTAAGTTATGAGCACTTTCTTAAATCAAACCCTTAATCACAAGCACCTAGCTCTGCAATGCTATTTTCGCTATTATGTTTGAAGAGTAAGTAAAAAATAAAATAGGAGAGAGAATAAATTTGTGTTGAAAAGTGAAAGAAAATAAAAATAAAAAAAATTTT
>JH651259.1:511449-524892 GCA_000260095.1 Tetrahymena borealis | reverse complement strand
GCACTTTCCTAAAGCAGACCCTATACCACAACTACCTTGATCTCCAATGCTATTGCTGCTATTATAATTAAAGAGTTAAATAAAAAAATAACATATAAGAGAGAATATATTTATGTTGAAAAGTAGGAAAAAAATAAAATAATATAAATAATACTATAAATCAAGAGTTAGTGTAGTAAGTTATGAGAACTTCCCTAAATTAGACGCTAAGCCACAAGCACCTTGATCTCCAATTCTATTGACTCTATTATATTTAAAGAGCTAATTAAAAAAATAAAATAGGAGAGAGAATAAATTTGTATTAAAAAGTGGAAGATAATATAATAATATAAAATTTTACCCTAAATTAAGAGTTAATGTAGTAAGTTATGAGCACTTTCCTAAAGTAGACGCTAAGCCCCAAGCACCTTGAACACCAATGCTATTATCCCTATTATATTTAAAGAGTTAAGTAAAAAAATAAAATAGGAGAGAGAGTATATTTGTGTAGAAAAGTGAAAGAAAATAAAAATAAAATTTTACAATAAATTAAGAGTTAATGTAGTAAGTTATTAGCAATTTCCTAAGGTAGACCCTAAATCACAAGCACCTTCATCTCCAATATTAATAGAGCTTTTATATTTCAAGAAATTTTGAAACCAATAAAAAGATTTAGCAAATATTTACATCATTTCAAGTTTCAATTTATTTGCTAAAATATTTTGTTGAATAAACTTTATAATAAATAATTTAATTATTAATTATTATTTGAATTATAAGGTATTTACATTTTTAAATTTGTCTTCTATCATTTTTTATAATAGAATATTTTTTCTATCAATATTTAATCAAATTTAATAAAAGTGAATTCAAAAGCTTTTATAAATATTATTTCAAAATTAAAATTTTCTCACCAATATATATATTATAATGAATTTATATAGCAAAGTAAATATACTAAGTTGACCAAAATCTTGTATCTTTTTGTTAAAAAATAATTAATTTTCTCAAACCCTAATTTATATGAATTGTATTGATAACCTCTAATCACATATTTAATTTTGAAATTATTTAAGTAAATTTAGATTAATTCTGATAAAATATAGATTTATAATAAGATAAGAATTTAAAATAATAATTAATTTTCTCAAACCCTAATCTAAATAAATTGCATTTCATTATCTTTAATCAGATATTTAATCGTGAAATTATTTAAGTAAATTTAAATTAATTCTGATAAAATATAGATTTACTATAAGATAAGATTTTTAAAAAATAATTAATTTTCTCAAACCCTAATTTTTATGAATTGTATTTGATAATCTCTAATCACATATTAAATTTAGAAATTATTTAAGTAAATTTAGATTAATTCTGATAAAATATAGATTTATAATAAGATAAGAATTTAAAATAATAATTAATTTTCTCAATCTATAATCTAAATAAATTGCATTTCATTTTCTATAATCAGATATTAAATAGTGAAATTATTTAAGTAAATTTAAATTAATTCTGATAAAATATAGATTTACTAAAAGATAAGAATTTTAAAAAATAATTAATTTTCTCAAACCCTAATTTTTATGAATTGTATTTGATAATCTCTAATCTGATATTAAATTTTGAAATTATTTACATGAAATTTAAAAAATAAAATATTAAAAGCAAAAATAATACACTTCTTAATATCATTATACCTATATTTTAAAAATAATTAATTTTCTCAAACCCTAATTTAAATAAATTGTATTTCATAATCTCTGATTATAAATTAAATTTTGAAATCATTTAAGTAAATTAGCTAATTCTGATAAAATATAGATTTACAAAAGATAAGAATTTAAAATAATAATTAATTTCTCAAGCCATAATCTAAATAAATTATATTTGATAATTTCTGATTGAAAATTAAATTTTGAAATTATTTAAGTAAATTTAGTTTAATTTTGATAAAATATAGATTTATAAAAATATAAGTATTTCAAAAAATAATTAATTTTCTCAAGCTATAATCTAAATAAATTGTATTTGATAATCTCTGATCATAAATTAAATTTGAAATTATTTAAGTAAATCTAATTTATTCTGATAAAATATAGATTAATTAAATTATAAGTATTCCAAATAATCATTAATTTTCTCAATCTATAATCTAAATGAATTGTATTATTTTTGACAAAAATAGATTATGAATTTATGGTAGTAAATTTAATTAATTTTAATAAATATTGATTTATTAAAATAAGAATAAAACAAAATAACTAATTTTGTCCCAAATCTATTTGAATTACATTACCTGCTTTTAATTAGTAAATTAAATTTTTAAATTTGTTAACAGTAATAGTATTAAGATAAAGCCTTGAATAATTAAAATAAAAATTTAACAAAATAATTAATCAATGAAAAGTAATTTAAAATATTTAAATAAATTATATGAAATAGATATTTAACATATTTAGCAGAATAAATACATTATATTTAATAAATGAATAATTATAAATTATTTATTTTATTTAAATCTAATTTTATAAATTCCTTTTAGTGCAGTTCCTCTTCTATTACTAGTAAATTCCTGATCCTATGTCCGCTAATGTTTAAATTCTTAAAATAATGTATGTATTAAAAATTAAAAAATAATCTAATACTTTAAGTTCAATAAAGTTTCACTAACCTTAATATTTTCATAAGTTTTTATTTTATATTAGGATACTCTCCAATGCTTTATTATTCATTATTTAAAATATTAATTTTCTTTAAAAAAAATAGTGAATAAATTATTTCATTAAAAATGGAAGAAAAATAATGAAATTAAATTTTACTACAACATTAAATTATTAAGTTTTTAGCAATTTTCTAATCCAAATACTAAATCACTCACACTCTCATATCCAAAGTTTTACCCACTTTTTTAATAAATTTGTGAAAGTAATAAAATAACAGAAATAAGTGAATTAATTAAATGTAAAGTATAAGAAAATAATAAAATTTTAAATTATACCACAAAAGAATTCTTAAATTAGTAAGCTATGAGTAATTTCCTAAAGATCCTAAACTGCAAACTCCTTAATCCTTAATGTTATTATTACTTTAATTAAAAATTAGTTTCATCAAAAAATAAAAATTGATAGGGTGTTTATAATAAAAAGTAGAAGAAAATAAAAATAATAAAACAATTTACAACAAAATAAGACTCAAAAAATTAAGTTATGTACAATTTTGTAATCCAGATACTAAACTACAAACACCCTAATCTTCAATGCTATTATCTCTTTAATAAATTAAGAGTTAAATTATAGTAAAATAAACTAAAAATAAATAAATTCACGATAAGTCTATTACTAACATAGCAATTTATGAGCAATTTCCTAATCCAAAAGCTAAACGAGAAGCTCCCTAACTTCCAATCTTAATTTAACTTTAATATTTAAGTTAATTAGTAGGAATAAAGAGAATAAATTTGTAAAGAAAATTAAATTGTACATAAAATATAGATTTATATCTGTAAGTTATGAGCAATTTCCTAATCCAGATGCTAAACTACAAATACCCTAATCTCCAATACTATTTTTACTTAATATTCAAAGAAATAAGTAAAGATAAAATAATCAGAAAATAAATTTGTAATAAAAAGAGGAAGAAAATATAATAATTATAAATTTTACGATAAATAAAGAGATAATTCAGTAAGTTATTTGCAATTGCTTAATCCAAATCCAAGACCACAAGCACCCTATTCTCCAATCTAATTTCCTCTATAATAATTAAAGTTTAAAAAAAATAACAAATTAGAGATAACAAAAAATAATAAAAATTTTACTATAAATCAAGGGTTAAAGCAATAAGTTAAGAGCAAATTCTTAATCCAAATCCTAAATCAAAAGCAGCCTTATCTCCAATCATATTTTAACTTTATATTTAAAGAATTTATTAAAATTCACTACTAGAATAATTATTTAATAATAAAGCAATAGGATTAAAAATTTATTTGCCTAAATAAATTTCCTATTATTTGCTTTAGAGAGAGTTAATTGTACTGAAAATAGAAGAAACTAAAAAAATAATACCAATTTTACCTTAAATAAAGATCTAATTTAATTAGTTTTGAATATTTTCTCAATTCAAATCCTAAACAAGAAACACCCTAATCTCCAATCTTATCTCCACTTTATATTTAAAATATTTGTTAGAAATGAATGCTGATATAATCACTCATCTTAATAATAAAAGAATTTAAAAGTTAATTACCTAAAAAGAAATTCCTATTTTTTTGCTGAATAACCTTGTTGAATCAACTTTTAATTTAAAAAAAATATCCTTTTTTAGCAATTAATCAATTTTAAGATACTTACTTTTTAAAATTAATTTTATTTAGATTATACTAACCCCATAAGTTTTTAATATATTGTTTTCAAACAAATAAATAATAAAGTTGAATTAAGAATTAATTAATTTTAAGACCTTCTATTTATTTTTTACCCATTTGATTCATAACTAACTATTATTTTTAAATCTTAATTAAAATTATAGTTAATTAAATCAAGAAAAATAAAAAAAGAATTAGTTTTAAAAATAAGTAAATAGCTAAAATTTACCTCTAAATTTCATTTTTTTCATAACAAAATTAAATTATTTAAAAAAAATTAGGAATGGAAGGTTAACAAATTATTTTAAAATAACTATTGACAAAAAGTAATAATATTTGTGCAAATGATATGGTTAAAATTTTAATATAGCATTTCTATAAATTAATTTTTAATTTCAATTGATATTTTCTCAGCGGGGGATACTTTATTTTAATTATCTGTATGATAAAAATTGAATATTTATTTTTGAATAACTTTATATTTGTTACAATTAATCTAAAAATTCTATAAATTTGTATAAATCAAATATTAGGTGTATTCTAATTAGGAAATTTTTTTTCCTGTGAAAAAGCTACAATCTTTTGGTCTGCATAGTATATATAAATTTGCATTATAAATTCATAATAATAAATATATTGGTTAGAAAATTTCAATTTTAAACTTTTATTAATAAAAGCTAAAGAATTCACTATTATTGATTTTGATTAAATATTGAACATTTTAAATTAAATTTGTTAGGAATACAATAGGGTAGAATAACATTCTATAATAAAAAATGATAGAAGACAAATTTAAAAATGTAAATAACTTATTATTTAAATAATATTAAAAAATTATTTTATTTATAAAATAAAAGTTTAATCAACTTAATATTTTAGCAAGTAAATTGACACTTGATTATAGGTAAATATTTTCTATTATTTTTTTATAGATTTCTAAAATTTCTTTAAATATAAAGCAATCATAGGATTGGAGATTAAGATGTTTGTGATTTAGGGTCTGCTTTAGGAAATTGCTCATAACTTACTACATTAACTCTTTAATTAAAGTAAAATTTTATATTATTTTATTTTGTTCGACTTTTCAACACAAATTTATTCTCTCTCCTATGTTATTTTTTTACTTAACTCTTTAAATAAAAAGGAATAATAGCATTGGAGGCCAAAGTGCTAGTATTTTAGGGTCTGCTTTAGGAAATTGTTCATAACTTACTACATTAACTCTTGATTTATAGTACAATTTTATATTATTTTATTTTCTTCGACTTTTCAACACAAATTTATTCTCTCTCCTTTGTTATTTTTTTACTTAATTTTTAAATATAAAAGGCATAATAGTATTGGAGACCAAGGTGCTTTTGGCTTAGGGTCTGCTTTAGGAAATTGCTCATAACTTACAACATTAACTCTTTTATTAGGGTAAAATTTTATATGATTTTATTTTGTTCCACTTTTCAACACAAATTTATTCTCTCTCTCTACTTTATTTTTTTACTTAACTTTTGAATTTAATAGCAGCAATAGAATTTAAGTTCAAGGTGCTTGTGGTTTAGGGTCTACTTTAGGAAATAGCTCATAAATTACTACATTAACTCTTGATTTATAGTACAATTTTATATTATTTTATTTTCTTCGACTTTTCAACACAAATTTATTCTCTCTCCTATGCTATTTTTTTACTTAATTATTTAAATTTAAAAGCTATAATAGTATTGGAGATCAAGGTGTTTGTGGTTTAGGGTCTGCTTTAGCAAATTGCTCATAACTTACTACATTAACTCTTTTATTAGGGTAAAATTTTATATTGTTATATTTTCTTCCACTTTTCTACACAAATTTATTCTCTCTCCTATGTTATTTTCTTACTTAGCTTTTAAATTTAATAGGAGAATTAGCATTGGAGGTCAAGGTGCTTGTGATTTAGGGTCAGCTTTAGGAAATTGCTCATAAATTACTACATTAACTCTTGATTTAAAGTAAAATTTTATTTTTTTCCACTTTTCAACACAAATTTATTCTCTCTCCTATGTTATTTTTTTACTTAACTCTTTAAATATAAAAGCTATAATAAAATTGGAGATAGAATAGAATAGAAATACTCGCATATATAATATAAATATACACTCAGAAATAAAACTTATTAATATTTAAAATAGATAAATTTGAAAATTTAATTTTAATTTGTTCTACTTTTCAACACAAATCTATTCTCTCTCCTATGCTATTTTTTTACTTAATTATTTAAATATAAAAGCTATAATAGCATTGGAGATCAAGGTGTTTGTGGTTTAGGGTATGGTTTAGAAAATAGCTTATAACTAAATACATTAACTCTTGATTTAAAGTAAAATTATATATGATTTAATTTTGCTCCACTTTTCAACACAAATTTAATCTCTCTCCTATTTTATTTTTTTACTTAACTGTTTAAATATAAAAGCTATAATAGCATTGGAGATCAAGGTGTTAGCCGTTTAGGTTCTGCTTTAGGGAATTGCTCATAACTTACTACATTATCTCTTTTATTAGGGTAAAATTTTATATTATTTTATTTAGTTCCACTTTTCAACACAAATCTATTCTCTCTACTATGTTATTTTTTTACTTATCTCTTTAAATATAACAGTGAAAATAGCATTGGATATCAAGGTGCTAGTTGCTTAGGGTCTGTTTTAGAAAATAGCACATAACTAAATACATTAACTCTTAAATTAAAGTAAAACTTTATATTATTTTAAATTCTTCCACTTTTCTACACAAATTTATTCTCTCTCTTATGTTATTTTTTTACTTAACTCTTTAAATATAATAGTGAAAATAGCATTGGAGATCAAGGTGCTTGTGATTTAGGGTCTGCTTTAGGAAATTGCTCATAACTTACAACATTAACTCTTGATTTATGGTAAAATTAATGTTATTGTTATTTTCTTCCACTTTTCAACACAAATTTATTCTGTCTCCTATTACTTAACTCTTTAAATATAAAAGCTATAATAGTATTGGAGATCAAGGTGCTTGTAGTTTAGGGTTAGCTTTAGGAAATTGCTCATAACTAACTACATTAACTCTTTTATTAGGGTAAAATTTTATAATATTTTATTTTCTTCCACTTTTCAACACAAATTTATTCTCTCACTTATGTTATTTTTCTACTAAACTCTTTAAATATAAAGCTATAATATGATTGGAGGTCAAGGCGTTTGTGGTTTAGGGTCTGCTTTAGGAAATTGCTCATAACTTACTACATTAGCTCTTGATTTATAGTAAAATTTTATATTATATTATTTTCTTCCACTTTTCAACACAAATTTATTCTGTCACCTATTTATTTTTTTACTAAACTCTTTAAATATAAAAGCTATAATAACATTGGAGATGAAGGTGCTAGTGGTTTAGGGTCTGCTTTAGGAAATTTGTCATAACTTACTACATTAACTCTTTTTTTATAAGGGTAAAATTTAATATTATTTTATATGGTTTGCCTATTCATTATTTATTTATAGCATTTATTTTATTATTTTTTATTAAATTAATTTTAAAATATTTCAAATAAAAGAATAGAAAATGTAGAGGTTATATAATCTAAAATGATGAGATTAATGAGATTAGTGGTGAAAGAGTTAATGTAAAAATTAACAAATATTAATTATAAATCTTAATGTTTTTTAAAATATATGAATTAGCTAATGAAAGAAAGAGTAATTAAATAAGAAATAAAATATGAATTTATATATAAGAATAATATTATTGTAAAATATGCATTCTATTATATATTGATTAAATATTTTATAAACAATTTTAACACCACAATTTTGAATTGTATATTTATAGCAAAATCATACTTTCTAAATATACTCTAGATCCTCATTAATTAGTACCCATCCCCTCTCCACTTTTTAGACCTCAATAATAGCAAAAAATTGAATGTTATATTTTTGAATAACTTTATACTTGACACAAGTTAATCTAAAAAGGCTATATATTTTATTAATCAAATACTAGGTGTATTCTAATTAGGAAATTTTTTGCTGTGAAATATCTACAATCTTTTGGTCCATGTAAAATATATAACTTTCATAATAATAAATATTGTTTAGAAAATTTCAATTTTAAACTCTTTTTATAAAACCTAAAGAATTCACAATTATTGATTTTAATTAAATATAGAACTTTTCATTTATATTTGTTAGGAATACAATAGGGTAGAAAAATATTCTATAATAAAAAATGAAAGAAAACAAATTTAAAAATGTAAATATCTTTTTATATAAATATTATTAAAAATTTATATTATTTATAAAATAAAAGTTTATTCAACAAAATATTTTAGCAAGTAAATTGACACTTGATTATAGGTAAATATTTGCTATTATTTATTATTAATTTCTAAAATTTCTTTAAAAATAAAAGTAATCATGAGATTGGAGATGAAGGTGCTTGTGATTTAGGGTCTATTTTAGGAAATTGCTCATAACTTATTACATTAACTCTATTATTAGGGTAAAATTTTATATTATTTTATTTTCTTCCACTTTTCAACTCAAATTTATTCTCTCTCCTATGTTATACTTTTACTTAACTATTTTAATAAATTAGCAGTAATAGCATTGGAGGTAAAGGTGCTTGTGGTTTAGGGTCTGCTTTAGGAAATTGCTCATAACTTACTACATTAACTCTTTAATTAAAGTAAAATTTTATATTATTTTATTTTCTTCCAGTTTTCAACACAAATCTATTCTCTCTCCTATGTTATTTTTTTACTTAACTCTTAAAATATAATAAGTGAAAATAAGATTGGAGATCAAGGTGCTAGTGGGTTAGGGTCTGCTTTAGGAAATTGCTCATAACTTACTACATTAACTCTTTATTTAGCGTAAAATTTTATATTATTTTATTTTCTTCCTCTTTACAATATAAATTTATTCTCTCTCCTGTGTTATTTTTTTACTTAACTGTTTAAATATAATAGCAGTAATAGCATTGGAGGTAAAAGTGCTTGTAGTTTAGGATCTGCTTTAGGAAATTGCTAATAACTTACTACATTAACTCTTGATTTATAGTAAAATTATTTGTTACTTTATTTTTCCACTTTTCAACACAAATTTATTCTCTCGCCTATGTTATTTTTTTTATTTAACTCTTTAAATAAAAAAGCTATAATAGTATTGGAGATTAAGGTGCTTGTGGTTTAGGGTCTGCTTTAGGAAATTGCTATTAACTTACTACATTAACTCTTTAATTAAGGTAAAATTTATATTATTTTATTTTCTTCCACTTTTCAATTCAAAATTATTCTCTCTCCTATGTAACTCTTTAATTATAATAGCATTAATAGCATTGGAGGTAAAGGTGCTTGTGGTTTAGGATCTGCTTTAGGAAAACGCTCATAACTTACTACATTAACTCTTGATTTATAGTAAAATTATTTGTTATTTTATTTTCTTCCATAAATTTTTAAATATGATAGCAGTAATAGCATTGGAGGTAAAGGTGCTTGTAGTTTAGGGTCTGCTTTAGGAAATTGCTCATAACTTACTACATTAACTCTTGATTTATAGTAAAATTATTGTTATTTTATTTTCTTCCAGTTTTTAACACAAATTTATTCTCTCTCCTTTGTTATTTTTTTATTTAACTCTTTAAATAAAAAGCTATAATAGCATTGGAGACCAAGGTGCTATTGGTTTAGGGTCTACTTTAGGAAATTGCTCATAACTTACTACATTAACTCTTTAATTAGTGTAAAATTTTATAGTATTTTATTTTCTTCTAGTTTTCAACACAAATCTATTCTCTCTCCTATGTTATTTTTTTGCTTAACTCTTTAAATATAATAGGGGTAATAGTATTAAAGATCAAGGTGCTTGTGGTTTAGGGTCTGCTTTAGGAAATTGCTCATAACTTACTACATTAACTCTCTAATTAGGGTAAAATTTTATTTTATTTATTTCCACTTTTTAATACAAATTTATTCTCTCTCCTATATTATTGTTTTACTTAATTCTTTAAATATAATAGTAACAATAGCATAGGAGGTCAAGGTGCTTGTGGTTTAGGTTCTGCTTTAGGAAATTGCTCATAACTTACTACATTAACTTTTTAATTAGCGTAAAATTTTATATTTTCAACACAAATTTATTCTCTCTCCTTAGCTATCCTTTACTTAACTCTTTAAATATAATAGGGAAAATAGTATTAGAGATCAAGGTGCTTGTGGTTTAGGGTCTGCTTTAGGAAATTGCTCAAAACTTACTACATTAACTCTTGATTTATTGTAAAATTATTTGATATTGTATTGTCTTTCACTTTTCTGCATAAATTTATTCTCTCTCCTTTTTATTTTTTACTTAACTCTTTAAATATAATAGCAACAATAGAATTGGAGATCAAGGTGCTTGTGGTTTAGGAACTGCTTTAGGAAATTGCTCATAACTTACTACATTAACTCTTTATTTATAGTAAAATTATTTGTTATATTATTTTCTTCCACTTATCGACACAAATTTATTCTCTCTCCTTTGTTATTTTTTTATTTAACTCTTTAAATATAATAGCAGTAATAGTATTGGAGACTAAGGTGCTTATGGTTTAGGGTCTGCTTTAGGAAATTGCTCATAAATTACTACATTAACTCTTTAATTAGCGTAAAATTTTATATTATTTTATTCCACTTTTCAACACAAATTTATTCTCTCTCCTTAGCTATCCTTTACTTAACTTTTTAAATATAATAGCAACAATAGCATTAAAGACAAAGGTGCTTGTGATTTAGGGTCTACTTTAGGAAATTGCTTATAACTTACTACATTAACTCTTTAATTAGTGTAAAATTTTATTGTATTTTATTTTCTTCCAGTATTTACCACAAATTTATTCTCTCTCCTATGTTATTTTTTTTACTTAACTCTTTAAATATAATAGGAGTAATAGTATTAAATATCAAGGTGCTTATGGTTTAGGATCTGCTTTAGGAAATTGCTCATAACTTACTAAATTAACTCTTGATTTATAGTAAAATTATTTGTTACTTTATTTTCTTCCACTTTTCAACACAAATTTATTCTCTCTCCTATGTTATTTTTTTTATTTAACCCTTTAAATAAAAAAGCTATAATAGCATTGGAGATTAAGGTGCTTGTGGTTTAGGGTCTGCTTTAGGAAATTGCTATTAACTTACTACATTAATTCTTTAATTAGTGTAAAATTTTATATTATTTTATTTTTTTCCACTTTTCTACACCTAAATTATTTTTTCACTTAACTCTTTAAATGTAATAGGGATAATAGCATTGGAGATCAAGGTGCTTGTGGTTTAGGGTCTGCTTTAGGAAATTGCTCATAACTTACTACATTAACTCTTGATTTATAGTAAAATTATTTGTTATTTTATTTTCTTCCACTTATCAACACAAATTTATTCTCTCTCCTATGTTACTTTTTTACTTAGCTCTTTAAATGTAATAGGGATAATAGCATTGGAGATCAAGGTGCTTGTAGTTTAGGGTCTGCTTTAGGAAATTGCTCATAACTTACTACATTAACTCTTTAATTAAAGTAAAATTTTATTTTATTTCCTTCCACATTTCAATGCAAATTTATTCTCTCTCCTATTTTATTTTTTTACTTAACTCTTTAAATATAATAGCAACAATAGAATTGGAGATCAAGGTGCTTGTGATTTAGGGTCTACTTTAGGAAATTGGTCATATCTTACTAAATTAACTCTTTTATTAGGGTAAAATTTAATATTATTTTATATGGTTTGCCTATTCATTATTTATTTATCGTATATATTTTATTACTTTTTATTATATTTATTTTAAATATTTCAAATAAAAGATTAGAATATGTAGAGGTGATATAATCTAAACTGATGAGAATAAAGAGATTAGTAGTGAAAGAGTTAAGGTAAAAATTAACAAATATTATTTATAAATCTAAATGTTTTTTAAAAATAAATTTTTTAGAAAATGATGAATTAGCTAAAGAAAATAGATAATGAAATAAGAAATAAATGATTAATTTAAATAAATGGATTAATATAATATTATTGTAAAATATACATTTCAATATATATTGATTAAATATTTATAAACAATTTTAACACCACAATTTTGAATTGTATATTTATAGCAAAATCATACTTTCTAAATATACTCTAGATCCTCATTAATTACCACACATCCCCTCACCACTTTTTAGACCTCAATATTTATTTTCTAATTAGGAAATTTTTTTTACCGTGTACCACAAAAAGCTACAATCTTTTGGTCCACATAGTATATATAACTTTGCATTATAAATTCATAAAATAAATATATTGGTTAGAAAATTTCAATTTTAAACTTTTTATTATAAAAGCTAAAGAATTCACTATTATTGATTTTGATTAAATATTGAACATTTTAAATTAAATTTGTTAGGAATATAATAGGGTAGAATAACATTCTATAATAAAAAATGATAGAAGACAAATTTAAAAATGTAAATAACTTATTTTTCAAATAATATTAAAAAATTATTTTATTTATCAAATAAAAGTTTATTCAACAAAATATTTTAGCAAGTAAATTGACACTTGATTATAGGTAAATATTTGCTATTATTTTTTTATTGATTTCTAAAATTTTATTAAATATAAAAGCAATCATAGGATTGGAGATTAAGATTTTTGTGATTTAGGGTCTGCTTTCGGAAATTGCTCATAACTTACTACATTAACTCTTTAATTAAAGTAAAATTTTACATTATTTTATTTTCTTCGACTTTTAAACACAAATTTATTCTCTGTCCTATGTTATTTTTATACTTAACTCTTTAAATAAAAAGGTAAAATAGCATTGGAGGTCAAAGTGCTAGTATTTTAGGGTCTGCTTTAGGAAATTGCTCATAACTTACTACATTAACTCTTGATTTTGAGTAAAATTTTATATTATTTTATTTTCTTCTACTATCTCTTATGTTATTTTTTTACTTAACTTTTAAATATAATAGCCATAATAGTATTGGAGATCAAGGTGCTTGTGGTTTAGGTTCTGCTTTAGGAAATTGCTCATAACTTACTACCTTAACTCTTTTATTAGGGTAAAATTTTATAT
>JH651259.1:454725-485581 GCA_000260095.1 Tetrahymena borealis | reverse complement strand
TTACCTTAACTCATTTACCACCAATCTCTGTATTTTCATTATTTAAGATTATATAACCTATACATTTTCTAATCTTTTATTTGAAATATTTCAAAATTAGTGTAATAAAAGATAATAAAATGGATACCATAAATAAATAAATAATGAAAAGACAAACAAAGCAAATAAAATAATAAAATTTTTTACTCTAATTAAAGAGCTAATGTAGTAAGTTATGAGCAATTTCTTAAAGCAGACCCTAAAACACAAGCACCTTTATCTCCAATGCTATTTTTTCTATTATATTTTAAGAGTTAAGTAAAAAAAAATATAGGTGAGAGAATAAATTTGTATTGAAAAGTGGAAAAAAATATACCTTAATTAAAGATTCAATATAGTAAGTTATGAGCAATTTCTTAAAGCTAACCCTAATTTACTAGCTCCTTGATCTCCGATGCTATTTTCGCTTTATATTTAAAGAGTTAAGTAAAAAAATAAATAGGAGAAAGAATAAATTTGTGTTGAAAAGTGGAAGAAAACATAATAATATAAAATTTTACTATAAATCAAGAGTTAATGTAGTAAGCTATGAGCTCTTTCCTAAAGAAAACCCTAAGCTACTAGCACCTTCATCTCCAATGCTATTGTTACTATTAAATTTAAAGAGTTAATTAAGCAAAAAAAAAAATAACATAGGAGAGAGAATAAATTTGTGTTGAAAACTGGAAGAAAATACAATTATAAAATTGTTTACCCTAATTAAAGAGTTAATTTATTAAGTTATGAGCAATTTCCTAAAGCAAACCCTAAGCCACTAGCACCTTGATCTCCAATTATATTTCTCCTATTATATTTAAAGAGTTGAGCTAAAAAATAAAATAGGAGACAGAATAAATTTGTGTAGAAAAGTGGAACGAAAATATAATATTATAAAATTTTACTCTAAATAAAGAGTTAATGAAGTAAGTTATGAGCAATTTCCTAAAACAGAACCTATGCCACTAGCACCTTGATCTGCAATGCTATTTCTCCTATTAAATTTACAGAGTTAAATAAAAAAATAAACTAGGAGACAGAATAAATTTGTGCGAAAAGTGGAAGAAAATAAAAATATATAAAATTTTACTCTAAATAAACAGTTAATGTAGTAAGTTATGAGCAATTTCCAAAAGCAGACCCTAAACCACAAGCACCTTAATCTCCAATCTTATTGATCCTATTAAGTTTAAAGGGTTAATTAAGTAAAAAAATAACATGAGAGAGAGAGAATAAATTTATGTTGAAAAGTGGAAAAAAACATAATAATATAAAATTTTACTATAAATCAAGAGTTAATGTAATAAGTTATGAACAACTTCCTAAAGCAAACCCTAAACCACAAGCACCTTGATCTCCAATTCTATTGATACTATTATATTTAAACAGTTAAGTTAAAAAAATAAAATAGGATACAGAATAAATTGTGTGAAAAGTGGAAGAAAATATTATTATATAAAATTTTACTCTAAATAAACAGCTAATGTAGTAAGCTATTAACAATTTCCTAAAGTAGACCCTAAACCACTAGCACCTTGATCTCCAATACTATTTCCTCTATTATATTTTAAGAGTTAAGTAAAAAAATAGCATAGGATAAAGAATAAATTTGTGTTGAAAAATGGAATATAATAAAATTTTACCCTAATTTTAAAGTTAATGTAGTAAGTTATGAGCAATTTCCTAAAGTAGACCCTAATCGACTAGCACCTTAATCTCCAATGCTATTGTTCCTATTAAATTTAAAGAGTTAATTAAGTAAAAATATAACATAGGAGAGAATAAATTTGTGTTGAAAAGTGGAAGAAAATAAAATAATATAAAATTTTACTATAACTAAAGAGTTAATGTAGTAAGTTATGAGCAACTTCCTAAAGCAGACACTAAACCACAAGCACCTTGATCTCTAATACTATTGATCCTATTAAATTTAAAGAATTAAGTAAAAAAATAAAATGGAGAGAGAATAAAAAAAGTGTTGAAAAGAGGAAGTAAATAAAATAATATAAAATTTTACTATAAATCAATAGTTAATGTAGTAAGTTATGAGCAATTTCCTAAAGCAAACCCTAAGCCACTAGCACCTTCATCTCCAATGCTATTTATCCTGTTAAATTTAAAGAGTTAAGTCAATAATAAACTAGGAGAGAGAATAAATTTGTGTTGAAATGAGGAAGAAAATAAAATAATATAAAATTTTACTATAACTATAGAGTTAATGTAGTAAGCTATGAGCAGTTTTCTAAAGCAGAACCTAAGCCACAAGCACCTTGATCTCCAATCCTATTGTTCCTATTAAATTTAAAGAGTTAAGTAAAAAAATAGCATAGGAGAAAGAATATATTTGTGTTGAAAAGTGGAAAAAAATACAATAATAAAAATTTTACCCTAATTAAAGAGTTAATGTAGTAAGTTACAAGCAATTTCCTAAATCAGACCCTAAGCCACTAGCGCCTTGATCTCCAATGCTATTTCCTCTATTATATTTAAACTTTAAGTAAAAAATAACATAGGAGAAAGAATAAATCTGTGTTGAAAAGTGGATGAAAATACAATTTTACTATAAATCAAGAGCTAATGTAGTAATTTATGAGCAATTTCCTAAAGCATACCCTAAACCACAAGCACCTTGATCTCCAATATTATTATAGCTTTTATATTTAAAAGAAATTTTTGAAGTCAATAAAAAATTAATAGCAAATGTTAACTTACCTATATTCAAGTGTCAATTTATTTGCTAAAATATTTTATTGAATTAGCTTTAAATTTATAAATAATATAATTTTTTAATATTATTTGAATAATAAAGTATTTACATTTTTAAATTAGTCTTCTATCATTTCTTATTATAGAATATTTTTCTACCCTATTGTATTCCTAACAAATAACTTTAATTAAAATGTTGAATATTTGATAAAAATTAATAAAAAAAAAATGTGTTGTCTTTTATAAATTAGATGTCAAATTTTTAAAATTTAAGAATGAGAATGAAAAAAATCAATATATTGGATATTGGAAGGTTAGCCCACTGGTTATATTTCTCTCAAGTTAATCTAATTGTCTTTATGATTATTCATCAATTTAAACATTTTAGTGAGGTGTCTCACTTTTGCTCACGCTACCTGTATATACCCTTATATTATCTAAAATCTATATTTCTTTATTATTATTATTATAATTTATTTAAATATCATTTAACATTTGAACTTTTCATTTATTAATTATATTTTTAATTAAATTTTATTATTAAATTTGTTAAGAGTAAATACAGTAAAGTAGAAAAAAATTGAGTTATAATAAATGACAGAAGAGTATTTTAAAAATGTAAATCTCTTATTATTAAAAAATCATTAAAAAATAAAAATATTTTTTTATTAAAAGGTTATTAAACAGAACTTTTTAGCTGGTAATTATATACTTGAGTTTAGGTAAATAACAATAACATATTTTTATTCCTTCAATTAATTTTTTGAAAATTTTATTGTTTTTATTCATTAATCTTTTAAACATAAAAGAGAGAAAAGTTTAGGAGATTAAGATGTTTGTAATTTAGCATCTACTTTAGGAAATTACACTGAACTTACTATGCTAACTCTTTACTTATCGTAAAATGTTAAGTTATTTTGTTTTCTTTTCATTGCAAACTTTTCTTCTCTAATTATTTACTTAATTCTTTAAATTATAAAGGGATAATAGCATTGGAGACTAGGGTATTTAATATTTAGGGTCTATTTTAGGAAATTTCTCATAGCTTAATACTTTAACTCTAGAATTACAGTACTATCTCTTTTATCCTAAATTTTTTTCCTATTTTCTTTATATTTTATTCTTTTTTTTCTGCTATACTTTACCTTTCTCTTTAAAAAAAATAGGGGAAATAGTATTGGAGATTAGGGTACTTGTGAATTAAGTTTTAATTTACGAAATTGCTAGTAGCTTACAACATTAAATCTATAATTATAGTAAAACTATTTATTCTTCCTCCTTTCATTACAAATCTATTATCTCTTTTTTTTGATTTTTATAAATTCTTTTTAACAAAAAGAGGAAATTGTATAGGAGAAAAAGGTGCTTGTGACTTAGGATCTACATTAGGAAATTGTTAGCAACTTACTACATTAACTCTTAATTTGTGGTAAAATTTTATATTATTTTCATTTTCTTCTTCTTTAAAAACATGTTAATTCTTTCTATTTTGTTATACTTTATTTAAATTTTTAAACTAAAAAGGAGAAATAGCATAAGAGATTAAGGTTTATGTGGTTTAGTATCTACATTAGGAAATTGCTAGTAGCTTACTATATTAAATCTTGATTTTTTGTAAGATTTTATTCTATTAATATCCTATTTTCGTTGCAAATCCATTCTCTTTACTTAGTTTTAACTTAAATCTTTAAAAACTAAAGTTAAACTGGAATTAAACATGAAGGTGCTTCTGGTTTGGGATCTACTTTAGAAAAGTGCTCTTAACTTACCACATTAACTCTTGATTTATCGTAAATATTTATAATATTAAATTTTCCATTCTATTCATTATTAATTTAATCTATCTTTTTTATATATTTTACTTAATACTTTTTTTAATTTTTTAAAGGAATAATATTATTGGAGATTAGGGCACTTGCGATTTAGCATCTAGATTAGGAAATTGCTCATTACTTACTACATTAACTCTACATTTAGAGTAAAATTTTTATTATTTTAATTATTTCCTCTTTTCTATTCTCACTAATTTGTTATTTTTTACTGTAACTCAAGGAGAATTAGAATCGGAGAGAATGGTGCTTGTAGCTTAGGATCTGCTTTAAAAAATTGTTCAAAATTAACTAAATTCAATCTTAGTCTATAGTAATATTTTACAATATTTTACTTTTCCTCCACTTTGAAAGCAATTTATTTTCTCTATTCTATTTTACTTAGTCCTTTAAAAATAAAAGGGGAAATAACATTAGAGATGAAGGTGCAAGTGGCTTAGGATCTACATTTGGAAATAGGTCTTAAATTACTTTGTTAACTCTTACTTTATCGTAACATTTATTTATTTATATTTTTTTCCTCTTTTTCATATTTATATTTATTCTATTTTGATGTCTTTAATTCATTTTTTAAATTAAAAGGGAAAATAATATTGGAGAAAAAGGTGCTTGCGATTTAGTATCTACTTTAGGAAATTGTTAGTAACTCACAACATTAAATCTTGATTTATCGTAAAATCTTCTATTGGTTATATTTTCTTCCTATTATCATTACAAATACTTTATTTAATTTATGCTGAGTTAATTTTTTAAAACTTAAAGGGAGAATATAATTAATGATTAGGGTGCTTGTAGTTTAGGATCTACATTAAGAAATTGCTTATTGCTTACTACTATTACTCTAGATTTATCGTGAGAATAATATATTTTATTTTCTTTCTCTCTTCATTGCAAATAGGCTATTTGTTACTTAAATCTTTAAATTAAAAGGGGAAATAGTATTGGAGAAAATGGTATCTGTGGTTTAGGATCTAATTTAGGAAATTGTTCATCACTTACTACAATAACTCTTTATTTGTGGTAATACTTTATATTATTTTTATTTTATCTTCTCTATTTTATTATTTTTTACTTAACTCTTTAAAACTAAAAGGAGAAATAGCATAGGAGAAAATAGTGCTTATGGATTAGGATCACCATTAGGAAATTGCTCTTGTCTTACTACTTTAACTCTAGATTTATCGTAAAATTTTATTTTACTCTATTAATTAAACAATATTTTGCTTAACTATATATAAAAGAATAAATAAAATAGGAGATTATGGAGCTTGTGGTTTAGGATCTACATTAGGAAATTGCAACTTACTTAATACATTAGCTCTTAATTTATCGTAAATTTTTGTGCTATTAAGTTCTTACAATATTTTGTTATTTTTATTTAACTCTTTTAAATAAAGGAAAAATAACATAGGAGAAAAAGGTGCTTAAGGTTTAGGATCTAATATTGGAAACTGCTTATAACTTACTACATTAACTATTAACTTATAGTAAATCTTATTTTATTTAAACTTTAAAACTCATTTAATTACAGACACATTTCTATTAATTCCCTCTAATTTTTACTTATTTCTTTAATTCTAAAGGGGAAATAACATTGGAGAAAATGGAGCTTGCAGTTTAGGATCTAAATTAAGAAATTGCTCATAACTTTCTTCACTATCTCTAGATTTATAGTAACAATATTTTTAATTATACTGAATTTTTTAAAAATTAATTTTTTCTCTATTTTATTATTTATTTCTAAAATCTAAAAGGAAAAATAACATAGGAGAAAATGGTGCTTGTGGCTTAGGATTATCATTAGGAAATTGCTCTTAACTTACTTCATTATATCTAAATTTAATGTAAATTTTACATTAATTTAATTTCTTCCTTACCTCAAAACAAATTTATTCTCTTCATTATTTTTTACATAATTCTTTAAAACTAAAAGGAATAATAACATAGGAGAAAATGGTGCTTGTGGTTTAGGATCTTCATTAGGAAATTGTTTGTAAATTGCTACTATAATTCTTAATTTACAGTAAGATTTTATATTATTTTTATTTCTTCCTCTTTTTATTTTAAATTGATTGTCTTTATTTTATAAATTTTCACTTAACTCATTAAATATAAAAGGATTAATAACATAGGAGATTAAGGTGTTAGTGGTTTAGTATCTTCTTTAGGAAATTGTACTTAACTTACAACATTAACTCTTGATTTATGGTAAAATTTTATAATTTATTTATTTTTTACAACTTTTCTCTAAAAATTTATTCTCTCAATTTTATTATTTTTCACTTATCTCTTTAAATAGGAAAAACAACATTGGAGAAATGGGTATTATTAGTTTAATTTCTAAATTAAGAAATTGCTTCTAACTTACTACATTAACTCTCGATTTATCGTAAAATTTTATATTATTTTTATCTTTTTATTCTTTACTTATGCCGATTTTTATTATGTTTTTAAAGAAAATTTTTTTTTAATAAAAATAATTAAAGAAATAATAATTAATTCTCAGTTTTGTCAAAAGTAATGAAATTCAAGAGATTAGTTATGAAGCATTTAAATTGGTATAAATTAAAATAAATTTTTTATTTGTTTAAATTACTTTTTAAAATATAGAGAAAGAATAAACAAATTTAGGTGAATAATTATTTATGAATACTTTAAATAAACAAGCTAATTAAATACCATTTGTTAGATTTATTTATTTTCAATTTATAATTACTTTATAGATAGTTTTAATTTTCATCTATTTAATTGTATTATTTTTAAATTACATTTATTTTTAATTTAATAATTATGGTTTCATTTTGAATAATATATCTTTTCTCTTTTTCCCCCCTTTTTCTCTTTTCCAGTATTTAGATGCTGAGTATCTTATGGTGTTAAAATTGTTTATAAAATATTTTAATCAACATATATTCAAATGTATATCTTACAATATATAATATTAATTTATTTATTTCAATTCATAATTCCTTTCTTATTTAATTGTCTATCTATCTTTCATTAGTTAATTCATCATCTATCAAATTTATATTTTAAAAAACATTAAATTTAATAAATAATGTTTATGTTAATTTTTACCTTAATTTTTTCACCACTAATCTCTTTATTCTCATGATTTAAGATTATAAAACCTATACATTTTCTAATCTTTTATTTGAAATATTTCAAAATTAATCTAAAAAAATAATAAAATGGATACTATAAATAAATAATGAATAGGCAATGCAAATAAAATAATAAAAATTTTACCCTAATTAAAGAGTTAATGTAGTAAGTTATGAACAATTTCCTAAAGCAGACCCTAAACGACAAGCACCTCCATCTCCAATTCTATTGATCCTATTATATTTAAAGGGTTAATTAAGTAAAAAAATAAAATACGAGAGAGAATAAATTTGTGTCGAAAAGTGGAGAAAATAAAATAATTTAAATTTAACTATAAGTAAAGAGTTAATGTAGTAAGTTATGAGTAATATTCTAAAGTAGACCCTAAGCCACTAGCACCTTGATCTCCAATGATATTGTTCCTATTATATTTAAAGAGTTAATTAAGCAAAAAAATAAAATAATAAAAATGTTTACCCTAATTAAAGATTTAATGTAGTAAGTTATGAACAATTTCCTAAAGCTGACCCTAAATCACAAGTACCTTGATCTTTAATGCTATTGTTCCTATTATATTTAAAGAATTAAGTAAAAAAATAATATAGCTGAGAGAATAAATTTGTGTTGAAAAGTGGAAAATAATAAAATAATATAAAATTTTACTATAAATCAAGAGTTAATGTAGTAAGCTATGAGCAATTTCCTAAAGCAAACCCTAAGCCACTAGCACCTTCATCTCCAATGTTAATTCTCCTATTATATTTAAAGAGTTAAATAAAAAAATTAACATATGAGAAAGAATAAATTTGTGTTGAAAAGTGGAAGAAAATACTATAATATATAATTTTACTCTAACTATAAAGTTAATGTAGTAAGTTATGAGCAATTTCCTAAAGCAGACCCTAAACCACAGGCGCCTTCATCTCCAATTCTATTGTGGCTATTATATTTAAAGAGTTAAGTAAAAAATAAAATAGGAGAGAGAATAAATTTGTTGAAAAGTGGAAAAAAATACAATAATAAAAAGTTTACCCTAATTAAAGAGTTAATGTAGTAAGTTACAAGCAATTTCCTAAAGCAGACCCTAAGTCACTAGCACCTTGTCCAATGCTATTTTCTCTATTATATTTAAAAATCTAAGTTAAAAAAATAATGTAGGAGAAAGTATAAATTTGTGTTGAAAAGTGGATGAGAATATAATAATATAAAATTCTACTATAAATCAAGAGCTAATGTAGTAAGTTATGAGCAATTTCCTAAAGCAGACACTAAACCACAGGCACCTTCTTTTCCAATTCTATTTCCTCTATTATATTTAAAGAGTTAAATAAAAAAAATAACATAGGATAAAGAATAAGTTTGAGTTGAAAAGCGGAAGAAAATACAATAATAAAAATGTTTACCCTAATTAAAGAGTCAATGTAGTAAGTTACGAGTAATTTCCTAAAGCCTACACTAAACCCCTAGCACCTTGGTCCCCAATGCTATTTCCTCTATTATATTTAAAAATCTAAGTTAAAAAAATAATGTAGGAGAAAGTATAAATTTGTGTTGAAAAGTGGATGAGAATATAATAATATAAAATTCTACTATAAATCAAGAGCTAATGTAGTAAGTTATGAGCAATTTCCTAAAGCAGACCCTAAACCACAAGCATCTTGATCTCTAATGTTATTATAGCTTTTATATTTAAAGAAATTTTTGAAGACAATAAAAAGATAAAAGCAAGTATTTACCGAAATTAAAGTATCAATTTATTTGCTAAAATATTTTGTTGAATTAACTTTTAATTTATAAATAATATAATTTTTTAATATTAATTTAATAATAAGGTATTTACATTTTTAAATTAGTCTTCTATCATTTGTTATTATAGAATATTTTTCTACCCTATTATATTTCTAACAAATAAATTTAAATTATAGCCACTTAGGCAAATAAAATATCCTCAATCCATTGATTGAGGATATATTAATCTAATTATTTAATAATAATAATAAATAATGTAGATTAAACTACTTTTCTGTGAAAAAACATTAAGTAATTTAATATTTATTCACTGAAAAGATTAACTTGAGTGAAATATAATTAACCATTATTTATGATCTGGGTTCAACCTTCCACTATCAAATATATTTATTTTTCTCATTTCCATTCTCAAATGTAAAAATTTAACAGCCTTATTTTATATTATAACTTCTTTATATTATATTGGTTAGAAAGTTTCAATTTTGAACTCTAATTTATAAAAGATAATACATTTTCTTTTATTAGTTTTTATCAAATATTGAACATTTTAATTTAAATTTATTTATTAGGAATATAATAGAGTAGAAAAATATTCTTTAATAAAAAATGAAAGAATAATAACTTAAAAATGTAAATACATATTTTTCAAATAAATTTAAAAAATTATATTAATTATAAATAAAAAGTTGATTCAACAAAATATTTTAGCAAATAAATTGACTCTTTAGTATGGGTAAATATTTGCTATTATTTTTTAATTAACTTCAAAAATTTCTCTAAATATCAAAGCTTTAATGATATTAGAGATCAAGGTGCTTGTGATTTAGGGTCTGCTTTAAGAAATTACTCATAACTTACTACAATAACTCTTTGTTTAGAGTAAAATTTTATATGATTTTATTTTCTTCCACTTTTCAACACAAATTTATCCTACCTCCTATTTTATTTTTTTACCTAACTCTTTAAATATAATAGAGGCAATAAAATTGAAGATCAAGGTGCTTGTGGCTTAGGATCTGCTTTAGGAGATTGCTCATAACTTACTACATTAACTCTTTAATTAGGGTAAAATTTTAGATTATTTTTATTTTCTTCCACTTTTCAACACAAATTTATGCTTTCTCTTATTTTATTTTTTACTTAACTCTTTAATTATAAAAGCTATAATAAAATTAGAGATCAAGGTGCTTGTAATTTAGGGTCTGCTTTAGGAAATTGCTTATAACTTACTATTTTAATTCTTTAGTTACAGTAAAAATTATTATTATTTTGTTTTTTTCCCACTTTTCAACACAAATTTACTCCTATGTTATTGTTTTATTTAACTCTTTAACTATAAAAGCAATAATAATATTGGAATTCAAGGTGCTAGGGGCTTAGGGTCTGCTTTAGGAAATTGCTTATAACTTACTACATTAATTCTTTAATTAGGGTAAATTATCATTTTAATTTCTTCCACATTACAACACGAATTTATTCTCTCCTTTTTATTTTTTTAATTACCTCTTTAAATATAATAGCTTCAATAGCATTCGAGATCAAGGTGCTAGTGATTTAGGGTCTGCTTTAGGAAATTACTCATAACTTACTACATTAACTCTATCTTTAGAGTAAGATTTTATGCTATTTTATTTTCTTCCGCTTTTCAACACAAATTTACTCTCTCTCTAATTTTATTTTTTTACTTAACTCTATAATTATAAAAGATATAATAACATTAGAGATAAAGGTGTTTGTGATTTAGGGTCTGCTTTAGGAAATTGCTTAAAACTTACTACATTAACTCTTAAATTAGGGTAAAATTTTAGATTATTTTTATTTTCTACCACTTAACAACACAAATTTATTCTCTCTCCTATTATATTTATTTCTTAACTCTTTAAATATAATAGAGGCAATATAATTGAAGATCAAGGTGCTTGTGGTTTAGGATCTGCCTTAGGAGATTGCTAATAACTTACTACTTTAACTCTTTAATTAGAGTAACATTTTTAATTATTATTATTATCTTCTACTTTTCAATACAAATTGTTTCTCTCTCTTATGTTATTTTTTTACTTAACTCTTTAAATATAATAGGAACAATAGCATTAAAGATCAAGGTGCTAGTGGATTAGGGTCTGCTTTAGGAAATTGCCCATAACTTACTACATTAACTCTTTCATTACAGTAAAATTTTTTATTATTTTATTTTTTTCCACTTTTCAACACTAATTTATTCTCTCTACCATTTTATTTTTTATATTTACTCTTTAAATATAAAAGATATAATAAAATTGGAATTCAAGGTGCTTGCGGTTTAGGGTCTGCTTTAGGAAATTTCTCATAACTTACTACATTAACTCTTTCGTTACTGTACAATTTTTTATTATTATTTTCTTTTTTCCACTTTTCAAAGCAAATTTATTCTCTCTCCTATTTATTTTGTTACTTAAAACTTTAAATATAATAGTAAAAATTGGATTGGAGATCAAGGTGCTTGTGGTTTAGGGTCTACTTTAAGAAATTGCTAATAACTTACTACACTAGTTCTTAAATTAGGGTAAAATTGTTTATTATTTTATTTTATTTGCTTTTGCCTTTTAATTATTTATTTATAGTATTTATTTTATTATTTTTTATTAAATTAATTTTAAAATATTTTAAAAGATTTGAAAATGTATTGCTTATTAAGTCTTAAGTGTTGAGAATAAAGAGATTAGTGGTGAAAGAGTTAAGGTAAAAATTAACAAATATTATATTTTAAATTTAATGTTTTTAAAAAATAAATTTGATAGATGATGGATTAACTAATAGATAGATAATGAAATAAGAAATAAATTATAAATTTAAATAAATGGTTTAATAGTATATTATTGTAAAATATACATTAGAATATATATTGATTAAAAATTTTATCAACAATTTTAGCATCTCAATTTTGAATTGTTTATTAATTATTGCAATTATCAAATTTTATTAGACAAATATAATAGTATTGATAATATTGATTTCATTTATATCTTTACAACCAATTTAAATATCTAAATTTAATTAATATGCATAACATTATATTATTTAACACTTGACTATTAATTAAATAAGTGATAAATTTAATTCAAACTTTTTACGTTAAAATTGATTGTCAAACATTTTAATCTATATATGAAATGAATATTTTGCAATAATAGAATAAATATTTTTTGATTTATTTAAATTAATATTTTATTTCTTCTTTCATTATTTATCTATCTTTCATTAGTTAATTCACCATTTTCTATCAAATTTATATATTTAAAAAAATATTAAATTATTTAAATAATGTTTTTTAATTTTACCTTAATTCTATCACCACTAATCTCTTAATTCTCATTATTTAAGATTGAATAGCTTATAAATCTTCTAATCTATAGTTTTAAATATATAAAAATTAATTAAAAGAAAATATCTAAACCATAATCACCCTCTATTCCAAAGCTATTATAGCTTTTCTATTAAAATATTAAAGTAAAAACATAGCAGAGAGAACAAATTTGCTTTGAAAAGTTAAAGATAATAAATTATTAAAATTTTACAATAAAATTAGGGTTAGTGTAGTAAGTTAAGAGCAACTTCTCAATGAAGACCCTAAACTATAAGAAACCTGCTCGCCAATTTTATTATTGCTTTTATTTTTAAAAAGTTTAGTAAAAAAATAACTCAGAGAGAGAATAAACTTGAGATCAAAAGCTAAAGTAAATAAAATTAATTTCAAATTTTACTTTAAATGAAGTCCTAAAATCTTAAGTTATGAGCAATTTCCTAGTGCTAACCCTAAATCACAAGCACCCTTTTCTCCAATGCTATTATTACTTTTATATTTAAAGAGTTAAATAAAACATGGCAGGGAGAATAAATTTGTGTTGGAAAGTAAAGAAAATAAAAATAATAAAAAATTGTACAATAAATCTAAAGTTAACGAAGTAAGTTATTAGCAATTTCCTAATGATAACCCTAAACCACAAGCACCCTTTTCTCCAATGCTATTATTGCTTTAACATTTAAAGAATTAAATAAAAAATAACATAGAAGAGAGAATAAATTTGTGTTTAAAAGTGAAAGAAAATAAAAATAATATCAAATTTTACTTTAAAAGAAGTGCTAAAATCTTAAGTTATGAGCAATTTCCTAGTGCTAACCCTAAATCACAAACACCATTTTCCCCAATACTATTATTGCTTTTATATTTAATGAGTTAAATAAAAAATAACACAGTGAGAGAATAAATTTGTGTTGAAAAGTTAAAGATAACAAAGTTTACTTTAAATCTAGAGATAATGAAGTAAGTAAGAAGCAATTTCCTAGCTTAGACACTAAACCACAAGCACCTTTTTCTCCAATCTTATTATCGCTTTTATATTTAAAAAGTTAAGTAAACAAAAATCAAAGCAGAGAGCATTAATTTGTGAAGAAAGTAGATGAAAATAATATAAAATTATACACTAAATTAATCTATAATATCTAAAGTTATGAGCAATTTCCTAAAGATAACCCTAAATCACAAGCACCCTTTTCTCCAATGCTATTATTGCTTTTACATTTAAAGAATTAAATAAAAAAATAACATAGAAGAGAGAATAAATTTGTGTTTAAAAGTGGAAAAAATAAAAAATTTTACTTTAAATCTAAAGTTAATTTAATAAGTTATTAGCAATTTACTAATGATAAACCTAAACCACAAGCACCAGCTTCTTTAATGCTATTATTGCTTTTATATTTAAAGAGTTAAATAAAAAGATAATATAGAAAATAAAATAAATTCATGTTTAAAGAGGAAAAAATAAATTATTTTACATTGATTCTAGAGTTAATGTCATTAGTTGAGAGCAATTTCCTAGAGCTGACCCTAAACCACAAATACCCTAATCCCCAATGCTATTATTGCTTTATATTTAAAAAGTTAAGTAAACAAATATCAAAGCAGAGAGAATATATTTTTGAAGAAAAGTAGAAGAAATAAATATAAAACTTTACTCTATATTAAATACTAATGTCTTAAGTTATGAGCAATTACCTAATGATAACCCTAAACCACAAGCACCTTTTTCTCCAATGCTATTATTGCTTTTATATTTAAAAAATTATATAAAAAAATAACATATAGAGGAGAATAAATTTGTATTGAAAAGTGAAGAAAAAAAAATAAAATAAAATTTTACTATATATCTAGATTAAATGTAGTAAGTTATGGGCAATTTCCTAATGATAATCCTAAACCACAAGCACCAACTTCTCCAATGCTATTATTGCTTTTATATTTATAGAGTTAAGTTAAATAATAATGAAGAAGAGATAATAAATTTGTGTTGAAATATGGAAGATAATAATAAAGAATTTTACGATAAATATAGAGTTAATGTCTTAAGTTATTTGCAATTTCCTAATGCAGACCCTAAACTATAAGCACCTTTATCTCCAATGCTATTTTCGCTTTTTTAATTAAAAAATTAAGTAAAATAATAACAAAACAGAGAGGGAGTAAATATGTGTAGAAAAGTAGAAAAAAATAATTAAAAATTTTACTATAAATCTAGAGTTAATGTAGTAAGTTATGAACAATTCCCTAGTGAAGACCCTAAACTACTGGCACCCACTTCTCCAATGCTATTATTACTTAATATTTAAAGAATTAATAACATATTAGAGAGAATAAATTTGAGTTGAAAAGTGAAAGAAAATAAAAATAAAATAAAATTTTACTTTAAATACAGGACTATTGTCTTAAGTTATGAGCAATTTTCTAATGCAAACCCTAAACCAGTAGCACCATTTTCTCCAATACTATTTTCACTTTTTGTTTAAATAATTAAATAAAAAAATAATATAGTAGAGAGAAAATATTTGTGTTGAAAAGTGTAAGAAAATAAAAATAATATAAAATTTTACTATAAATCTAGAGTTAATGTAGTAAGTTTTGAACAATTCCTTAGTTCAGACACTAAACCACAAATTCCCACTTCTCCAATGCTATTATTGCTTTTATATTTAAAGAGTTAAGTAAAAAAAATAAAATGGTAGAGAGAATAAATTTGAGCTGAAAAGTGAAAGAAAATAATATTATTTAAAATCTTACTCTAAATTAAGAGATAATGTAGTAAGTTATGAACAATTTCCTAAAGCAGACCCTAAACTACAAGCACCTTGATCTCCAATGCTATTTCCCCTTTTATACTTAAAGACATTTTTCAAATCAATAAATAAATGATAGTAAATATTTACCTATAGTTAAGTATCTATTTATTTGCTAAAATATTTTGTTGAATGATCTTTTAATTGATAAAAAATATAATTTCTAATATTATTTGAATAATATTAGAATTTACATTTTAAAATTCGTCTTCTGTCATTTTTTATTGTAAAATATTATTCTACCCAATTTTATTCCTAACAAATTAATATTAAATAGTACAACAATTTATTAAAATTAATAAAGTAAATGCTGTGGGTTTTATGAATAAGAGTTAATAATTGAACATTTCTAACCAATACAATATGATAAATTTATAATATTCAATTAATTTTATATAATTTATGGAGTAAAAATTTGTAACTTTTTCACAACAAATAAATTTTTTATTTAAAAATAAATTAAGCTTTTAGAGTCAAAAATATTGGAAAGTTTTCACTTAAGATGGCTTTGAATGGTTTGCATTATTTTTAAGAAAAACTAAAAAAAATTTCATTTAATAAAAATTATATAATATTAAATTTTATTAACTATTTGTTAAGAATTATAAAGTAGAAAAATAAAGAGTTAAAATTAATGGAAGAAAATTATTCTTAAAATGTAAATAGATTATTATTAAAATATTACTAATACATAATAATATTTTTGAATTAAAATATTAATAAACGAAATTATTTATCATCCAATCAGAAACTCATTTTTCGGTAAACAAATTTAATATTCAATAATCTCATCAATAAAAAATTATCTCTAATTTCCAATTTACTCTTTTAATATAAAAGTGGAGATAGAATTGGAGAATAGGGTGCTTGTAACTTAGGATCTAAATTAGGGAAATACTCATAACTTACTTTTTTAGCTCTAAAATTATGGTAATATTGTATAATTTATTTATTTCTTCTAATTTTCATTAAAATTTATTCTATCTATTTTATTATTTTTTATTGAACTTTAAATAAAAAGGATAAATAATTTAGGAGATTAGGGTGCTAGTAGTCTAGGATCTGGAATAAGAAATTGTTCTTAACTTACTACATTAATTCTTGATTTATAGTAAATATTTTTGTTTTATTTTTCTTACTCTTTTCTTTACAAAATAAATTATAATCTATATATTGCTATTCTTTACTTAACTCTATAAATATAAAAGTGGAAATAAAATTGGAGATTAGGGTGCTTCTAGTTTAGGCTATGGATTCGGAAATTGCTCATAGCTTACTACATTAACTCTTAATTTGTAGTAAAATTTTATGTTATTTTTATTTTCTATTACTTTTAATTGCCAATTTATTCACTCAATTTTAATATTATTATTTTTTTTATTCTTTATATATAAAAGGTAAAATAGTATTGGGTATGAGGGTGCTTGTGGTTTAGGATCATCTTTAGGAAATTGCTCATAACTTGCTAAATTAGCTTTAAATTTAGGGTACAATTTTATTTTATATTATCATACTTCTAAATTAAACATATATTCTCTTTCTTTTCTATTATTTTTTTCATAACTCTTTAAAAATAAAAGTGAAAATGAAATAGGAGATTAGGGAGCTTGTGGTTTAGGATCATATTTAGGAAATTGCTCTTAATTAACTATATTAACTCTTGAGTTATCGTAAATTGAATATCATTTTTAAATTCTTCAGCTTATTAATACAATATTTTTCTCTCTATTTTGTTATTATTAATTAATTCTTTGAATATAAAAGTGAAAATAAAATTGGCTAATAGGGTGTTCATCGTTTAGGATCTGCTTTAGTAAGATTCTCTTAACTTGCTTCATTAACTTTGGATTTAGGGTAAATATTTTATTGTCTTTCTTCTTATTTTAATCAATAAATTCTCTCTATTTATAACTTCAACTTAAATATTTAAATAAAAAAGTTAAAATAGCATTGGAGATTAGGGTGCATGCGATTTAGGATCAGCTTTGGGAAATTGCTCATAACTTACTGTGTTAATTATTTATTTATCGTAACAGTTTTAAATTACATTTATTTTTTTATTACCAATTTATTCTCTTTAAATATATTGGATTCTGGAAGGTTGAACTCCACTTTGCAAGAAATAAATATTGGTTGGTTGTATTTTTTTTTTAGATTAGTTAGGAAGAATAATAATTAATATTTCTTACCTCAGGGTTGAACATCACCAGATCCTATATATCTCAACATTTTGTTATTTTTACTTATTTTTTTTATTATAAAAGTGAAAATGGCATTGGAGATTAGGGTGCTTGTGGTTTAGGATCAGCTTTAGAAAATTGCTAAAAACTTACGACATTAACTCTTTTTTTAATGTAAATTAATTTACAATTTTTTATTTCTTCCTTTTATAATAACAAATTTTTACTCTAGATTTAGTTATTTTTATTTTTTTACTCTTTAAATATAAAAGTCTAAATTAGATTCAAGATTAGGGGGCTTGTCGTTTAGGATCTGGATTAGGAAATTGTTCATCACTTAAAAAATTAATTCTTGAATTATAGTAAAATATTATTTTACTTTCTTCCACTTTTCCTTTATTTTCTTCTCTATATTTTTTCATTTTTTTATATTATTCTTTAAATGTAAAAGTGGAAATAGTATTGGAGATTAGGGTACTTTCGGTTTAGGATCTGGATTAGGAAATAGCTCATAACTTACTTCATTAATTTTAGAATTATCGTATAATTTTGTTTTATTCTTAATTTCTTCCTGATTTTACTATAATTTTACTTTCACTATTTTATTTTTTACTTAACTATTGATATATCAAAGTGAAAATAACTTTACAGATTAAGGTTCAATTGGTTTAGGAACTGGATTAGGAAATTGTTCAACACTCTCTACATTAACTATTAAAACTTAGTAAAAATTTTATATTATATTAAATTATATTCTTAAATTTAGTTAATTTAACTTAATGCTCTAAATATAAAAGCCGAAGTAATATTGGAGATTAAAATGCTTATAGTTTAATATCTGGTTTAGAAAATTGCTCATCACTGACTACATTAACTCTTCATTTATTGTATAGTTTTAATTATTTTTATTTTCTTCCACTTATCATTATAAATTTATTCTCCCTATTTCATTATTTTTTCCTAAACTCATAAATTTAAAAGTGGAAATAGTATTGGAAATTAGGGAGTCTGTACCTTGGGATCTGCTTTAGAAAATTGCTCATAACTTACTTCATTAGCTCTTAAAATATAGTAAAATTACAGTTTATTCTCTCTATTTAATTATTTTTTACTTTTCTCTTTCAATATAAAAGTTAAAATTGTATTGGAGATTAGGGTGCTTGTGGTTTAGGATCTACTTTAGGAAATTTGTCAAACCTTACTACATTAATTCTTGAATTAAAGTAATTTTATTTTCTTCCTCTAAAATTGGAAATTTATTCTCCCTTTATGCTATTTTTTTGTTAACTCTTTAAATATAATAGCTAAAATAGTATTGGAGATTAAGGTATTTGTGGCTTAGGATTTGGTTTAGGAAATTGCTCATAACTGACAACTTTAACTCTTAAATTATCGTAAATTTTATATTATTTTTAATTTCTTTAACTTTTCTATTTTCTCTTTATTTTATTATCTTTTACTTCACCTTTTTAATTTAAAGTTAAAATAAGATTGGAGATTAGAGTATTTGTGATTTAGGATCTGGCTTAAGAAATTGCTCATAGCTAACTGATTTAAATCTTGACTTATCGTACAAATTAAAATTATTTAACCTTCTTCTTCTTTTCATTACAAATTTACTCTCTCTATGTTCTAATTATTTACCTAATTCTTTAAAATAAAAGTTAGAATATCATTGGACATTAAGGTGCCTGCGGTCTAGCATCTACTTTAGTAAATAGCTCTTAACTTACTATACTAAATCTATGTTTAGAGTAGAATTTTTCCTTTAAAATTTTGTTATAAATTTATTTTCCCTATTGGGTATTATTTATTTAACTCTTTAAATATAAAAGTGAAAACAGTATTGGATTTTAGGGTGCTTGCGATTTAGGATCTGCTTTAGGAAACTGCTAATAGCTTACTTCATTAACTCTTTATTTATAGTAAATTATATACTATTATTTTTCATAATAAATTTATTTTCTCTATTGTTATATATTACTTAACTCTGTTTATAAGTGGAAATAGCATTGAAGATTAGGGTGTTATTGGCTTAGGATCTGCTCTTGGAAATTGCTAATAACTTACTACATTAGCTCTCTATTTATAGTAAAATTTATTATCATTATTATCACTTCTTCTTTTTAATTATAAATTTATCCTTGCTATTTTATAATTGCTAACTTAACTCTTTATGTATAAAAGGAAAAACAGCATAGGAAATCAGGGAGCTTGTGGTTTAGGATCTGGGTTAAGAAAATGTTCATAACTTACTAGGTTAACTCTTAAATTATTGTAAAATTTAATTTTTATTTGTACATTACTATATATTATTACAAAATTTATTCTCTCTATTTGGTTATCCATTGCTTATCTTTTTAAATATAAAAGTAATAATAATATTGGAGATTAGGGTGCTAGTGGTCTAGGATTTACTTTAGGAGAAATCTCAAAACTTACTATATTATCTATAGATTTATAGTAATTTTAATTTATTTTCTACTTCTTCTTTCCTTTCTTTATTATTTTCTTCTTAATTCTTTTAATATATAAGCTAAAATAAGATAAGAGTGGGTGATAGTAGTTTAGGATCTGCATTAGGAAATTGCTCATAACTTACTAGCTTCTACCTAAATCTGGGGTTGAAATAATTAAATATTATTTTGATTTTCTTCCATTTTTTATTATAAATATTCTCTTGGCTTTAATATTTTTGAAATATATTATAATAAAAGTATTAGAAGCAAATACATTTTAAAAGGAAAACTCCTAAGAATGATAAGATTAGTGAAATTAACTATTTATTGGTAAAAATTAAAATTTAGTTTAATACAATTTAATTAAATTTTAATATATTTAATGCATTATTTAAAGAATTAAACATTAGAATATGAAGAATTATTAATTCCGTTTGAATGAAACATTGATAGATACATTAAGAATATTATTAAAAACAATTAAAGTTTATGTCTTGTTAATATGTTTGAAAGTAGAATTCCAAATTTATTTTGGTTTTTGGTAAATTAGTTTTTTTCATCAATTATAACTTCTTTTATGAATTAAAATTTACTTATTTTTAATAAACATAAATTGGCTTTTCAAATGTAGGGATCAATTATATCTAAAGCTAAAAAAATTATTTATAAAAAAATGATTGTCTTTAATTTCCTTATATTTGTAACCATAAGTTTTCAATTTTTCTAAAAATAATTTTAAATTAGGAGCTTTAAAGTGTATATATACTTATTAATATTTAATAGAAATATTGAAATTAGTTTACAAACAAAAAAAGGAAAAATCACAGAATGAATTACAATATGAACTATAAATAAATTAAGTTGAATTGAGGTTCGTTTCCTACATCCTTTTCAACTTAATTTAATTGAATTATAATATTAATATGTTTATTTAAAATATAAATTTGCTTGATTTGTATATTGGGTACCAGTCTAATACATTCTAAAAAGTATGTTAAAATAGATCATAATTATTTTGATTATAGATTTATTTATCAAATTAATTTTATCGTCACTAATCTCTTTAGTTTAATTAACTTTGCTTAATTAATCATATTCTTCTAATTAATACTTAAATTAAAAAAAATTTTAAAAATGATAAAATTGATTGCTTATGTTAATAATGAAAAGAAAATAAAAATTATATAAAATTACTATGAAAATAGAGTAAATGTTGTAAGATATGAGCAATTTCTTAATCTGGATCCTAAACCTGTGATACTCTAATATCCTATACTATTTTTACTTTTATAATTAAAGAAATAGGTAAATATTACAGAAAAAAGTTAATAAATTTCTTATGAAAAGTAGAATTAACTAAAAAATAAATAAAAATTACAATAAATGAAGATTTAATGTAGTAAGCTATGTACAATTTCCTAATCCAGTTCCTAAACTAGATACACCTTCATCTCCAATATTATTATCACTATTATATTTAAAGTTAAATAAAAATAACAAAAAAGAGAGAATAAAATAAAAATAATGTAAATTGCTTTATATTCAGAGCTAATTTAGTAAGTTGTGAGCTATTTCCTAATCCAGATCCTAAACCATGAGCACCCTAATTACCAATGACATTTTTACTTTTATAGAATAAGTTAAGAAAAAATTATAAAAATTAGAAAATAAATTTGTTAGAAATGAATAGTCTATGAAAATGAAAATAATATAAAATTACCATAAATCAAGAGTTAATTTGGAAAGTTTTGAGCATTTTCCTAATCCAGATCCCAAACCACAAGCACCTTAATATCCAATCTTATTTTAACTAGAATATTTAAAGAATTAAGAACAATATAAAAAATTGAGAAAAAAAAATTGTAAAAAAAAGGTAACGAAATTGTAAATAAAATTACTTTAAATCTAGAATCAATGTAGTAAGCTATGAGCAGTTTCCCAATCCTGATCCTAAATCACAAGCACCCTAATCTCCAATTCTATTTTAACTTTATATTTAATAAGTAAAGTAAAAAATAACAATATAGAGAAAATAAATTTGTTATGAAAATTGAGTGAAATTAAAATAAAAAAAATTACTATAAATCAAGAGTTAGTGTAGTAAGTTATTAGCAATTTCCTAATCCAGATCCCAAATCACAGGCACCTTAGTTTTCAACTTCATTTAAACTTTAAAATTTAAGAGTTAAGTATAAAATAACAAAAATGAGAGAATTAATTTTTAGAAGAGAATTATAATTCAAAATATAACTACTTTAATTAAAGATTTAGTAAGATAAGTTTTTAGCACTTTGCTAATCCATTTAATAATCCCCAAGCACCTTAATCTCCTATTCTATTCTCACTTGAATATTTAATGAATTGAATAAAAAATAAAATAAATATGAACAAAACTTATTTAGAATATGAAATAAATTTACTTTAAGTTGAGTTGTAATTTTTTCATTTATTAACAATAACCTAATCCAGACCCTAAACCACAAGCACCTTAATACATTATATCATTTTTACTATTAAATTTAAAAAATAAAACAAATATAGAAAATTTGTAATGTTAGAAAAATAAAAGAAAAACAATATTATATTACTATAAATTTAGAGTTAATGAAGTAAGCTATTAGCAATTTCCTAATGTAGATACTAAACCACGGGCACCTTCATTTCCTATTTTATTTCCACTTTTATTTTTTGAGATTTTATTAGATGATATAAATAGAGATAATAAATTAATCATGAAAACTAAATAATATTACTATAAATTTAGAATTATTGTATTAAGGTGTAAGCAATTTGCTAATCCTGAGCCTAAACCACAAGCACCTTAATGTTAAATATTATTTCCCCTATTAAGTTAAAGGAATTAAGTAAACAATAGTAAAAAACAGAAAATAAATTTATTTTGAAAAGTGGAAAAAGTAAAAAAATAATATAAAAATACCTTAAATATAGAGTTAATGTAGTTAGTAATGAGCTATTTTTTAATCCAGATCCTAAACCATAAGCAGTTTCATCTCTAATTCTATTTCTATGTTTACATTTAAAGATTTAAATTAAGAAAAATTAAATGTGAGAATAAATTTGAAATGAAAACCAAATAAATATATTTATTACTCTAAGTTTAGAGTTAATGCAGTAAGTTATGAGCAATTACCTAACTAAGATCCTAAATCATAAGCACTTTAGTATCCAATACTATTTAAGCTTGTATAATAATATAATTAAGTAAAATAATAAAATAAATAAAATTTATTTGTTAGAATGGTGGGAAAATATAAGACTACTATAAAATTACTTTAAGCTTAGATTTAATGTAGTAAGTTATGGGCAACTTAATAATCCAGATCCTATACTAGTAGCACCTAAATCTCCAATACTAACATCCCTATTAAGTTTAAAGGTTTAAGTAAAACTTAGTATAAAAAATGAAGAGTATAATTATAAAGAAAATATAAATTATAATTAAAATATAATTACTCTAAGTTTAGAGTTAATGTAGTTAGACGTTAACAATTCCTTAATCCAGGCCCTAAACCACAAGCAATTTAATCTTCATTTAATTTTCCACTTTTATAGTTAAAAAATTAAGTAAAAATTAAGAAAAAAGAGAGAGTAATTTTGTAAAGATAAGTAAAAGAAATATAAAATTACATTAAGTTTAGAGTTAATGTAGTAAGTTATGGGCTATTTCCTATTCCAGATCCTAATGCAGAAACAGCTTTATATCCAATGCTATCATCTCTATAATATTTAAAGTGTTTTATAAAAAATAACAAAATAGTAGAAAGTAATAGTTTTTTCAACATCGTTTTATTCATTTTACAAACATTTTTATAAATTTAAAAAAAACAATAAAAATTTAAAAAAAATAAAAATAAAAATATTAATTTAATAAATAATGTTAGATTTACTCGCACATTATTTTAAATTTATCATAATATTTTTATATTTAAAACTTAAAAATTTATAGGAAATTTCTAGATTTCTCATTAAAATTAATTTAAATTTTTTAGGTTTAGGATATATTATTATAATATTATAATATCCTATAATATATTATGAATTTTGGCTAGTGACTTAGTTTTATCCCAAAAAAGGGAGAATCAATTATTTATGAAAAGTTGAAGAGAATAACAATAATATAAAATTTACTAAAGTTCAAGAGTTAATGTAGTAAGTTATGGGTTGTTACCTAACTCTGATCCTAAATCAGAAGCACCTTAATCACCAATTCTATTTTATCTTTTAATGATAAAGTTTAGTAAAATATAACAAATTATAGAGAAAGTAGAATAAAAGTTATAAATTACTATAAATCAAGATTTAATGTAGTTAATTATGAGATCTTTCTTAACCCACATCCTATACTATTAGCACCTTAATCTCCAATATTATTATCGCTTATATATTCACAAGAAATTAAAGAAATAAATAGCAAAAAATTAATAAATTTGTAATGAAAACTAGAGGAGAATAAAAATAAATAAAATTACTATAAATTCAGAGTTAAAGTAGCAAGTTATTAGCAATTTCCTAATCCAGATCCTAAACCTTAAGCTCCTTAATATCCAATAAAATTGTATCTTTAATATATAAAGAGTTAAGTAATTATTACAATGTATAAGAAAATATAAATAAATAAAATTACTTTAAGTTTAGAATTAATGTTTTAAGTTATGAACAATTCCCTATTCCAGATCCTAAACTACAAGCTCCTTAATATCCAATACTATTTGACCTTTGTATATTTAAAGATTTAAAAAAAATAAGTATAATATTAAGTTACATTAAGATTAGAGTTAAAGTAGTAAGAAATTAGCAATTTCCTAAACTAGATCCTAAAGTACAGGCCACTTAATCTCCAATATTATTACCACTTTTATATTTAAAAGCTTAAGTAAAAAATAGTAATAAATTAAATTTGTGATAAAAAGTAGAAGAAAGTAAGAATAATAAAAATTACTATAAATCAAGAATTAATGTAGCAAGTTTTGAACACTTTCCTAATCCAATTCCAAAATCATAAGCACCTTAATCTCCAATGTTATTGAACCTTTTATATAAAATAAAATATACTAACTTAAAAGAAAAAATTTGTAATGTAGAGTAGAGGATTATAAAAATATAAAGTTACTTTAAGTAAAGAGTTAATGTAGTAAGTTATGAGCAATTTCCTAACCCAGATCCTAAACCACAAACGCCTTAATCCCCAATGTCATTATTACTTTATAATTAAAGAAATAAGTAAAAACTAGCCATACAGAGAATAAATTTGTTATGAAAAGTAAAAAATTATAAAATTACTTCAAGTCTATAGTTAATTTAGTAATAGATGGGTAGTTTCTTAAAATAGATCCTAACTTACAGACCCCAATTTATCCAATTCGTAATCCGCTTTTACATTTAAAGAGGTGAGTAAAAATAATATTCCTTACTAATAAACTTTTAAGGAAAATAAACAGTAAAACATAATTACTTCTTAAAATTAACATTTAAAGTCTCCAAATATTTATACTGAGTCTACTTTTAATTTATAAAAAATATAATCTTTTATTGTATATTTTAAAAATAAGATAATTACATTTTTAGATTATTATCCACTCATATTTTTATTAAGCAATATTTTTTCTACTATATTTGTTTCTTAAAAAAAATTTAAGTCAATATTTGATAGCTATTAATGAATGATAGTTCTATTTTATAAATTATCAAACAAACAAACAAACCTTAACAATAATATATTAAATTTATAAATTTATTATTAAGCTTAAAAATAATATTTTACTAAGTCTAAATTTGATAAATTTTTTCTTAATTAACACAATTAAAATAAAATTGTATTGAATTATTTTAATTAAAATTAATATTTATTAATAATTAATTATAATATATATTAATATTAATAGTAAAACTGTATTATAACCTAAATAAGATAGATAGTTAATGATTTTAAAGAGAAAACAAACATAATTTAAATATAAGAATTAAATCATAAGTCAAACACTTTATCTTAAAATAATTTAAAATATAAAATTATAAAAAGGATTATAACTCCTATTATTATTGTTAAGTTAATGAAGCAGAATGCTTATGAGATTAAGAAGATCCATTAGCCACACACCTATAATTAGTTTACGTACAATTAGTATGATTTATAACTTAAGTTATTAAAAGCCACGAATTGTGCCAAATAAGATAAAAAGGTCTATAGTTAGCTACTCCAGGTAAAAGTTATTTAGTACTTTTAAATTATTATATTTAACATTAAAGAAACAAAAATTAAAAGAGAGGATGAAAATATGTTTTAACCATATTTTATGAAATCTGATGTTTTGCATAATTCACTTCTAGTCATATCAAATTGATCTAAATAACTGAAAAAGAGAAAACCAAAGATAACATTATAAGAAAGAAAAATGTTATAGGCTTTTTTTCCCATCCTTTCATATTTTATTTTTTGTTATTACATTAATTATTCTTTCTTTTAGATTGATTATTCTATTGTGGTGTTTCAAAGTAGAAGATGTAGATGGTTTTTATTTTGTATATTAACTTATTAGCTATTATTTTAATAATAAAAACAATATCTATCCTTAAAGAGCAAGTATTTAAATAAAAGATTTTGGAATACATAAAGATATTATTATTAATTAAGGTTTTTAATAATTTTTAGGGTTTAAGAAAAAAGTATGTAAGTGAAATTTTCTAATATTTTCTTAGCAGTAATATTTCAATTTTCTCTATCATATATATAGAGGTTACTTATTGTATTAAAAAATTAAAGAGATCAAATTCTTATCCTCCCGATAAGAAATTCCTATTGATGATGACCAAAAAAAAATAAGAAAAATTAAGATATCCATATCAAAATTTAATTACTATTTTAATTAAATTCTTCTGTAAAAATACTGTTCGTTTTGTTTATTTTATTTATATTTTAGAAACTGTATTGTTTATAGAAAAAATATCAACCTTAAAATATTTTATTAATGTTAAGTAGGTAAGTAAGTTAGTAATGTAAAATAAGTTAACTTTTCTTTTAGTATTTAACATAAATATAATAGATTTTTGAATTTTAAATTAGATAAATTCTAAAAGTATTTCTTAATAATCAAATTTATGCTCCAAAAAAAAGATGTCTTCATAAAATTTTTTTATCAAAAGTACCTAAATTTAATGATTTTTCATTTTTTTTCATAAACTTTGAAAATTAATTTAGCAAAATTATTTTACATATTAACACATTTTATTTTATCTCAATAAATTTAAATCAAATTTGTGAAATGAAATTTCTTTCTTAAGAATATAAATATATTTATTCAGATTAAGATTATTAAAGTGTGCTATTAATCTGTTCATTCATTTATTTCTTTAAAGTATTAATTTTGCTTCATTTGAGAATCTAAAATACTAACTAACTAACTAACCAACATCAATCTATCTATCTTATATATCTTAAAAATAATGTTAATAAATATTATAAGTTAATATTAATTTACCAACATATTAATTGTAATTTCACTAATCTCTTTATTTTAATTAGATTTTATTTTGCCACTTAGGTTCTCTATTAAATACTTTTTTCATAAATTAATCAAATTAATTTAAATTTCAAAAAAAAATGAGAACATTTATTTTATTTTAGTGATAATAGGTGAATATAAGATAATATAAATTACTTTAAACCAAGAGTAAATTTAGGTAGACTAATTTGTTATTTTTATTTAATTATTAAATAAAGAAGTAAATATAGTATTTTAGAAATATAAGTTTTCTATAGGTTAGAATCAGGATTTAAAAAATATTAATAACAATTAGAGAATGATTTTGTTATGAAAAGTAGAAGAAATTTAAAAATAATAAAAATATATTACCTTAAATCAAGCGATAATACATATATTAATAAACAATTTGTTAATCCAGATCCTAAACTACGAACACCTTAAACTCCAAACATATTTTAACTTTAATATTTATTTTAAGAGTTAAGTTTAACATTGTATTATAGAAAGAATTAATTTGTTAAAACAAGTGGAATAAAATATAAATAATATATAATTTTACCTTAAATTAAGAATTAATGTAGTAAGTTATTAGCAATTTCCTATTCCAGATCCTAATTTGCAAAGTCCTTAATCTTTAATACTATTATGACTTTTATAATTAAAAAATTAAGTAAAAAATGACAAAAATACAGACAATAAATTTGTTGAGGAAAGAGAAAAAAATAAATATGATATAAATTACTTTAAATCAAGAGTTAATGTAGTAAGTTATGAGCATATTCCTAATCCTTATCCTAAGCCACAAGCACCTTCATCTCCTAATTTAATAGAACTTTTATATTTATAGTATAAATGAAGTTAACAATTAATAAAACAAAATTTGTAATTAATAATCGAAGAAATTAAAATAGATTACCTTAAATCTAGAGCTAATCTAGTGAGTTTTAAACAACTTCCTATTCCAGATCCTAAGTCATAAATATTTTAATCTCTTATTTTTGTGCAACTTTTATTTTTTAAAATAATAAAAATTTATAAAAAGAAAGAATAAAATACCAAATGAAAAATGGTAGTAAATAAATTAAAATAAAATTACCTTAAATCTAGAGTTAATGTAATGATTTTTAAGCAATTTCTTAATCCTAAATCACAAACACCCGAATCTCTTATTTTAATTTTCCTATTATAATTAAAGAGCTTAGTAATTTTAACAAAATAAAAAGAAATTTGTTATATAAAGTTGAAATAAATATAATATAAATCTACTTTAAATTAAGTGTTAATGTAATAATTGACAAGGAATTTCCTAATTCAGTTCCTAAGCTACAGGCACCTATATCTGTAATACTATTATTACTTTTTTATAAAAGATTATAGCAAAGATAACAAAATAGAAAGAATATGTTAGTAATGAAACAAAGAAGATTTATATAAAAATACTTTAACCTAAGAGTTAATTTAGCCAATTAAGGACAATTACTGAATTCAGATCCTAATTGATAAGCACCTTTGTCTTAAATACTATTATAGCTTTTATATTAAATATTAAGTCTAAATAACTAAATAGAGCGAATAAATTTATTAAGAAAATAGTAATAATTAAATACCCTAAATCAATACCTAATGTAGATAGTTATGTGCAGTTTCTTAATCCAGATCCAATACCATAAGCACCTTAATCTCCAATACTATTACCACTTTTATTTATAAAGATTAAAAAAATAGTAAAATAAAGAGTACGAATTTATTAGAAAAGAGGAATAAAATCAAAATAATATAAAATTACCTTAAATCAAGACTTAATGATTTAAGTTATGTGCAATTTGCAAATCCTAATCCTAAATTACAAGCACCTTAATCTTTAATGTTATTGTATCTTTTACATTTAATGAGTTAAGCAAAAAATAAAAAAAATAGAGAGGATACATTAGTAATAAAAGTGGAAGAATATTAAACATAATACAAAATTACTATAATTAAAGAATTAATGTAGTGAGTTATGAGCAACTTGCTAATCCTGATCCTAAATCACTAGCACCAGAGTCTCCAATATTAAAATATCTTTTATATTTAAAGAATAAGTAAAGTGTGGTAAAAATCTTCATTTAAGCAGTTATAAATTACCTAAAAACAAATGTCTAATTATTTTCTTTTTGCTTTTGTTAAATCAACTTTTAATTAATAAAATTTAAACTTTACTAATCATATTTTAATAATATGATATTTACATTTTTAAACTCATCTCCTATCATTCTTTTAAAAGAGTATTATTTTCTACCCTATTTTATTCTAAACTTATTTTAATTAATCAAATTTATTGTTAGATAAGTATTAAATATTATTAAATAATTTTACCTTTTATTTGAACTTATGAACTTAGATAAATTAGACTATTTTTCTAAATAAATTATTAAATTTATTTATTCACTGCAGATACGCTTAATCTACCATATAGATAAATTACATTTAGTAGTTTAAATTTAAAATATTAGGAAATTTTTTGCAGTGAAAAAGCTCAAAGTTTTTGGTCCACATAGTATATATAACTTTGCATTATATATTCATAATAATAAATTGGTTAGAAAATTTTAATTTTAAACTCTTATTTATAAAACCTAAAGAATTCGCAATTATTGATTTTGATTAAATATAGAATATTTTAATTTAAATTTGTTAGGAATACAATTGGGTAGAAAAATATTCAATATAAAAAATGATAGTAGACAACTTTAAAAATGTAAATAACTTATTATTCAAATAATATTAAAAAACTTTATTTATTATAAAATAAAAGTCTATTCAACAAAATATTTTAGCAAAAAAATTGACACTTTAATATTAGTAAATATTTGCCATTATTTTTTTATTGATTTCTAAAATTTCTTTAAATATAAAAGCAATCATAGGATTGGAGATCAAGGTGCTTGTGATTTAGGGTCTGCTTTAGGAAGTTGCTCATAACTTACTACATTAACTCTTTAACTAAAGTAAAATTTTATATTATTTTATTTTCTTCCACTTTTCAACACAAATTTATTCTCTCTCCTCTGTTATTTTTTTACATAATTCTTTAAATATAATAGTAGCAATAGCATTGGAGATCAAGGTGCTTGTGGTTTAGGGTCTGCTTTAGGAAATTGCTCATAACTTACTACATTAACTCT
>JH651259.1:419585-454582 GCA_000260095.1 Tetrahymena borealis | reverse complement strand
TTTAAATATAATAGTAGCAATAGCATTGGAGATCAAGGTGCTTGTGGTTTAGGGTCTGCTTTAGGAAATTGCTCATAACTTACTACATTAACTCTTAATTTAGGGTAAAATTTTTTTATATTGTTATTTCTTCCACTTTTCTACTCTCTCCTATGTTATTTTTTTACTTAACTCTTTAAATATAATAGGTTCAATAGCATTGGAGATCAAGGCGCTTGTGGTTTAGGTTCTGCTTTAGGAATTTGCTCATAATTTACTACATTAACTCTTTAATTAAAGTAAAATTTTATATTATTTTATTTTCTTCCACTTTATAACATAAATTTATTCTCTCTTCTATATTATTTTTTTACATAACTTTTTAAATATAATAGCAGCAATAGCATTGGAGATCAAGGTGCTCGTGGTTCCGTGTCTGCTTTAGGAAATTGCTCATAACTTACTACATTAACTCTTAATTTAAGGTAAAATTTTATAATATTGTATTTTCTTCCACTATTCAACTCTCTCCTTAGTTATTTTTTTACTTAACTCTTTAAATATAAAAGCTAAAATAGCATTGGAGATCAAGGTGCTTGTGGTTTAGGGTCTGCTTTAGGAATTTGCTCATAACTTAATACATTAACTCTTTAATTCAAGTAACATTTTATATTATTTTATTTTCTTCCACTTTTTAACACAAATTTATTCTCTCTCCTATATTATTTTTTTACTTAACTCTTTAAATATTATAGATTCAATAACATTGGAGGTCAAGGTGCTTGTGATTTAGGGTCTGCTTTAGGAAGTTGCTCATAACTTACTACATTAACTCTTAATTTAAGGTTAAATTTAATATTATTTTATTTTCTTCCACTTTTCAACTCTCTCCTATTTTATTTTTTTACTTACTCTTTAAATATAAAAGCTATAATAGCATTGGAGATCAAGGTGCTTGTGGTTTAGGGTCTGCTTTAGGAATTTACTCATAACTCACTACTTTAACTCTTTAATTAATGTAAAATTTTATATAATTTTATTTTCTTCCACTTTTTAACACAAATTTATTCTCTTTCCTATTTTATTTTTTTACTTAACTCTTTAAATATAAAGCTATAATAGCATTGGAGATCAAGGTGTTTGTGGTTTAGGGTCTGCTTTAGGAAAATGCTCTTAACTTACTAAATTAACTCTTGATTTATTGTAAAATTTTATATTATTTTATTTTTTTCCACTTTTCAACACAAATTGATTCTGTCTCCTATTTTATTTTTTTACTTAACTCTTTAAATATAATAGCTACAATAGAATTGGAGATCAAGGTGCTTATGGTTTAGGGTCTACTTTAGGGAGTTGCTCATAACTTACTACATTAACTCTTGATTTAAAGTAAAATTTTATATTATTTTATTTTTTTCCTCTTTTCAACACAAATTGATTCTGTCTTCTATTTTATTTTTTTACTTAACTCTTTAAAAATAATAGGAAAAATAGCATTGGAGATCAAGGTGCTTGTAGTTTAGGGTCTGCTTTAGGAAAATGCTCTTAACTTACTTCATTAACCGTTTTATTATAGTAAAATTTAATACTATTTTATATGGTTTGCCTATTCATTATTTATTTATAGTATTATTTTATTATTTTTTATTAAATTAATTTTTAAATATTTCAAATAAAAGATTATAAAATGTAGAGATTTTTTAATCTAAAATGATGAAAATAAAGAGATTAGTGGTGAAAGAGTTAAAGTAAAAATTAACAAATATTATTTATAGATCTTAATGTTTTTTAAAATATAAATTTTATAGAAAATGATGAATTAATTGAAGAAAGATAGACAATTAAATAAGAAATAAAATATGAATTTAAATAAATGGATTAATATAATATTATTGTAAAATATATATTTATTAAATATTGTATAAACAATTTTAATAACACAATTTTGAATTGTATTTTTATAGCAAAAAAGAATCATATTTTCTAAATATATTCTAGATTCTCCTTTTATTACCATCAATCTCTTCTCCACTTTTTAGATCTCAATAATTGCTTTTATATACTTAAAAGGCAATCATATATTTTAAAATTATATAATGAGATGTTTATAATTGTGGTAGATAGAATAATAATATTAGTAAAGTAAATGAAATAGTAAGTAATTAATTTAGATGTTAAATGATAATTAAATGATAACTAGATGAGCATTTGTTTTATTTAATGAATATTTATTAGATCAGATCTTAACCATAAATCTTATTCTCATCTTATAAATATTATATAAAATTTAAAACTAAAATGGAGTTATTAAATCAACTCATCCTAATTTATATATTAAGATTATAAACATAGAGAAAGTGAAGGTATAGATTGTAAGTAAAATTAAGCATTTTTGAAATTATATGAATGTTTTCTTGAACAAATAAAATAGATAAAGGTATTTAATAATTTTAAAGAGAAAAAAAATAATATAAATGTAAGAATTAAATCATACACCTAACAACTTTTCTTAGAATAATTTAAAATATAAAATTATTAAAAGGATTAAAACTCCTATTATAATTATTAAGTTAATGAAGCAGAAGGCTTACGAGATTAAGAAGATCCCTTAGCCACACACCTATAATTAGTTTACATACAATTAGTATGATTTATAAGTTAAGTTATTAAAAGCCATGAATTTTGCCATTTAAGATAAAAAATTCTATAGTTTACTACTCCAGGTAAAAGTTATTTAGTATTTTTCAATTATTTTATTAAACATTAAAGAAGCCAAAATTAAAAGGGATGATGAAAATATGTTTTAACCATAGCTTATGAAATCTGATGTTTTGCATAACTCACTTCTATTATTATCATATAGATCAAAATAACTGAAAAAGAGAAAACCAAAGACAACATTATAAGAAAGATAAATGTTAAAGGCTTGTTTTCCCATTCCTTCATATTTTATTCTTTGTTATTACATTAATTATTCTTTCTTTTAGATTTGATTCTTAATTTCTTAAACATAATCAAAATCATATTTTAATATTTCTCTCTCATTTTTTGCAATTTCTTAATAATCCTGTAAGAATTACAGATCCTCTTAAGTTAATTAACCTTATGTATTCTACAAAACAGTCAATTAAGAATGTTTCTCTTGTAATTATTTGTAATTATTCAATTTTAGGTTGTAATTTTTAGTATATTCATTAAGCATGTCATTTAGTCTAACTAATTTTATTTATTGTAAATTTGGGTAATCCTATTAATTTTTGGAGATTTATTAATAACTTCCCCCAATTTCCATTTCTAGATTTTTATCAGTTTTTAATAAAAGATTTAAATCAGTTTATTGTGACAAATCATCATTATTTTATTCTAGGATAGACATTTTCTTTATTATGGTGTTTCAAAGTAAAAGATGCAGATGGTTTTTATTTTGTATATTTACTTATTAGCAATTAGTATAATAATAAAAATAATATCTACCCTTAAAAAGCGAGTATTTAAATAAAAGATGTTGGAATACTCAAAGATATTTCAAGTAATTAAGGTTTTTAATAATTTACTTTTTGGGTTTTAGAAAAAAAATAGATAAGTAAAATTTTCTGATAGTATCTAAGCAGTAATATTTCAATTTTTTCTATCATGAGTTTACGCATTATGTTAATAATTTATGAGATCGAATTATTTTTTATCCTCCTGATAAGAAATTCCATTAGACGACCAATAAAAAAAAGCAAGAGAAATTAAGATATCCAAATCTAACTTTAATTACTAAATTGAATTAAATTCTTCTGTAAAAATACTGCAGGTTTTGTTTATCTTAATAATACTTTAGAAACTATATTGTTATTAGAAATAACATCAACCCTTAAATGATAATGATTTAAATAAAATATTTTGGAATATATTCAAATATTTAATGTAGGTAAGTAAGTAATGTACAATAAGTTAACTTTTCTTTTAGTGTTTAAGATATATATAATAGATTTTGGTATTTTCAATTAGATAAATTATAAAAGAATTTCTTAACAATCAAACCTATACTTCATTATCATGATGATATTTTTCAATTTATTGATATTCTTTATTAATTTATTTATTGATAAGAAATTCTAATAGATCAACAAAAATTTTTTGATAATTTAAAAATTGAAGAGATATAGACAAATTCAAAAAATATTCAAAATAGTTCAATTACCTGATTTACTGCCTTGATTACTAAACAAAAATAAATTAGCATAAGGATATTATTAGAAATTAAGAAATCCAAAATACACTTTTATATGTACTTTATTCTCATAAACGGAAACTCTGTTAGTTAATTCACCCAATAGGTAATATAATAATATATCTTTAAATTTTATTATTATTACTTAATTCATAATTAAAAAAAGGAATAAATTGTTATAGAATTAAAAATGCTATTTATGTAATGAATGATTTATTAAATTAGTTTTAATCATTATTATTGCAGTTTTAAAGAATTTAAACTTTAAAACCTTGTTAATAGTCTTTATTAATAATGACTAAATTTTTAAAAACTGTCAATGTTAACATCCATTATCTATTTTCTTCATTAATTTAAAGACCAATACCGTCAGCTCTCTAAGTTAAGGTGACTCTAAATTAAAGTGATTTTTTTGATAGAGTGATAAATTATGTCCAATTTAATATTTAATTTAAAATATAAATTTGATTGATTATTTAATAATTAAAATTACATTAATTTAATTCTAATTCAATTTTTAAAAAAAATTTCAAAAATTATTGGTAATTATTTTTACTTAGAAAATAAAATAAATTATTGAATTTTGATTATCATAATTAAAATTTTTTTTCTTATTAATAATTGAAACTGTTCAATTAGGAACACTGAATATACACATAAAAGTAGTAGATTTTTTAATTTTTTGATTTAACAAGCTGTTCGTTGTGCATCTTATTTTTAATGATTTACCTGATTTACAATATTGATTACTAACAATTAAATTATAATTCAATTTACATTATTATTCTACTATAAAATTGTTTTGAAAGATGAATGCTATAGTTTTTAAATTAATTTATAAAAGAGTTCTAAGTGAAATTCAAGGAGGCTAATATATTATTTAGTATTCTATTTGTTATAAAACTATATAACGAGTCACTTTAAGTAAATGATTAATTATTTTTTAATACAGTTTGATAAATAGAGTATCAACATTTCTAGTATTGTAATACTATACCATTTTTCGTAGAAGATTAATCCACTTAAAAATTGTTTGCTAATACTTTTACAATTGTTTAACAGCATTTTTAACAGATATACAGATCCTGATATCCTCTAAATATCATTGCAAAATTCCTACCATAATTAGATCTTAATAGAATTAATTGATCTATACTTAGAAGAATTGTCTTATTTTATTAAGAGAGTCATTATATGTTTGCTTTTTTACTAACACCATAAAAATGAAATAAAAGAGCTGTAATTTGATTAGCTATTTAAACTTTACATTCTAAAATATTATTTAATTACCTAATAAAATGAAATATAAGGTAATTAAAATATTCTCTTATACATTTATATAATAAGAAGCAATATATTTCATAAATTCTTGGCATTTATCTCTTTTTATAAAGAAAAGTTATCCTCTTTTTTCTCTTTTTACATTAATAGCCATTATCAGAATATTATGTTTCATTTCATACTATTACCGATTATAAACTGAAAGATAGAGAATAGACTTTTCAACTTTGATTCTTCTTTAGATAGGCCTCACTTTTGAAATTAGTTATATTCCTGAACATTTATCTTTGATTTCTTTATTTTTCTAAATCGTTAGAATCCCTTAAATTATTATCCATGATTTGCTTGCTTGCTTTTATTTGTTATTATTCATTTATTAGTTTTCAAAATAACTAAATTTTTAGTTTTTGTTAATTAATTTATTAATTAATTTTTTCAATTTAAATTTATGCTTCCGGTTTGTTTCTGCCCCACCCATTTCAATGAGTTAAATATTAAACTTTATTAATTTAAATTCTTTAGGAATACAGTAAAGTAGAAAAATATAGTGTTACATTAAATGATAGAAGACCAATTGAATAATGTAAATATCTTATTATCTCCATTAAATTAAATTAAATAATTATATTATTTATAAATTAAAAGCTTCTTCAATAAAATCCTTAAGCTTAGACTCTTAATTTTAGGTAAATATATGTTCCCATTTTTTTATCGCCTAATTACTTAATAGAAAAATTTAGAGAATTTATATTTTACCTAACTATTTAAATAAAGTGGAAAAAGTATTGGAGATTAAGGCGTTTGTGATTTGGGATATAAATTAGGAAATTGCTCTTAACTGACTACATTAACTCTTAAATTATAGTAAAACTTTTTTATTTTTAAATTTTCTCTCTAGTCATTACAATCTATTCTCTTTTTATTGGTATTTTTTACTAAACTCTAAATAAAAAAGCTATAATAAAATTGGAGAAAAGGGTGCTTGTGGTTTGGGATCTAAATTAGGAAATTGCTCATAACTTACTACATTAAGTATTGATTTGTGGTAAAATTAATTTTAAATTATTTTTATGCTATCCCTCTTAATATAAGTCTATGCTTAGTATTATCTATATTTCTATTTAACTCTTAAAACTTATAAGGGAAAATACAATTGGAGATTAAGGAGCCTGTGATTTAGTATCTATGTTAGGAAATTGCTTATAACTTACTACATTAACTCTTAATTTATCGTATAATTTTATTTTATGTTTATTTTTTTCACACTTTCATTTCAAATTTATTCTCTCTACATTATTATTTTTTATTTAACTCTCTAAATATAAAAGGGCTAATAAAATTGGAGATTAGGGCGCTTGTGGTTTGGGATCTAAATTAGGAAATTGCTCATAGCTTACTACATTAGTACTATATTTATGGTAAAATTCTTTTTATTTTTATACATTTCCCCTCTTTTTATTACAGATTTATTCACTCTATTTTGTTATATTTTATTTAACACTCAAAATATAAAAGGGGAAATAACATTGGAGATTAGGGCGCTTGTGGTTTGGGATCTAAATTAGGAAATTGCTCATAACTTACTTCATTAACACTTCATTTATCGTATAATTTAATACTCTTTTGATACAAATTTTTTCTTAATATATAGTTTATTTTACTTAATTCTTAAAATAAAAAGGGAAAATCATATTGGAGGGTAGGGAGCTTGTTATTTAGGATCTATGTTAGGAAACTTGTAACAACTTACTTCATTAACTCTTATTTTATCGTAAATTGATTATATTATTTCTCTTTTTTTGATTACAAATTTAAAAACTTTAAAAATAAAAGTGAAAATAATATTGGAGATTAGGGTGCTTCTGGTTTAGGATTAAAATTAGGAAATATCTCGTAGCTAACTACATTAGCTCTAAATTTATAGTAAAATTGTATTTTTACACTCCTTTGATTACAAATTTATTATCTCTATTTGTTATATTTTGCCTAACTCTTTAATTTTAAAAGTGAAAGGAATATTGAAGATCAGGGTGCTTGTGATTTAGCATCTAAATTAGGAGAATGTTTGTAACTGATTACATTAAATCTTTGTTTATCGTAAAATTTTACATAATTTTTATTTGATCCCTTTTGATTATTTTGTTATTTTACTTAATTCTTAAAATATAAAAGGAAAAATAATATTGAAGAATAGGGTGCTTGCTATTTAGGATCAATATTAAGAAATTACTAGTAGCTAACTACTTTAAAAATTAGTTTATTGTAAAATTTGATATTATTTTACTTTTCTCTTCTTTTCATAACTAATTTATTCTCTCTATTTTATCATTTTTTACTTAAATCTTAAAAATAAAAGTTAAAATAGCATAGGAGATTAGGGTGCTTGTGGCTTAGGATCTTATTTAGGAAATTGCTAGTAGCTAACTACATTAGATCTATTTTTATCGTAAATTTTTATTATTCTCTTCCTCTTTTCATTACAATTTACTTTGTTATTTTTACTTATTTGTTGAAATATAAAAGGGAAAATAATATTGGAAAAAAGGGTGCTTGTTATTTAGGATTGAAACTAGGAAATTGCTAGTAACTTACAAGATTAACTCTTTGTTTAAAGTAAACTTTTAAATTAATTTAAATGTTTTCCTTCTTTTCAATAAAAATTTATTCTCTCTATTTTATTATTTTTTACTTAACTCTTTAAAAATAATAGAGAAAATGACATAGGAGATTAGGGTGCCTGTAGTTTAGTATCAAAATTAGGAAATTGCTAGTAACTTACTACATTATCTCTTTATTTATAGTAAGATTTTATAGTATTTTTATGCCTTCCTTCTTTTCACTGCAAATATATTCTCTTTATTTTGCTCTTTAAATATAAAAGATGTAATAACATTGGAGATCAAGGTGCTTGTGATTTAGGGTCTGCTTTAGGAAATTGCTCATAACTTGCTACATTAGATCTTTATTTATAGTAAAATTTAATATTAGTTTATACTTTTTCCTACTTTTATTAGAAATTTATAAATCAATTTTGTTATATTTTACTTAATTATTGAAAATAAAAGAGATAATAACATTGGAGTTATGGGATCTTGTGGTTTAGGATCTAAATTGGGAATTAGCTAGTAACTTACGATGCTAACTCTTAAAATATAGTAAAAGTTTATATTCTTTTTTATTTTTTCACTCTTTTCGTTTCTCATTTTTAGGTTGAATTTATTTTTTAAAGAAAATTAATATTCTAAATATTTAAAACTAAAGTAATAATAATAAATCCACTCTAAAATCAATGCTAAAGAAAATAAAGAGATTAGTGAAGATTAGAATAGATAGGTATAAATTAAAATCAATTTTTTTTTATTTGATATTTTTATTATTTAAAATATAGCGACTGAACTCACAAAAGAAAGATGAATAATTAATTATTAATAAAAAAAATTAATTATTTAAATAAATACATTAATAGAATATTTTTGTTAGATTCGTTTTAATTTTATTATTCCAATAAGATGTTTTTGTTTCATACATTTAAATCACCTAACAAAATTTGATAATTTTGTATCATAGATTTTTATAATTTTTCATGTTGATTCTAAATATATCATTAGCTCATAAAGATAAAGGAGATAATTAGATACAAAGAAATTTTAATTATATTGAACAATTTTCTTCATCCATTTTAAATTTTTACATATAAAAGGAACAATAGAGTTGGAAATGAATGAATACTTACTCACATATAATATGTAATTATTCACTCAGAAATAATTCTTATTTTAATTTTAAATTTTATAATTGAAATATTATTTTAATTTTAAATTTTTTAATAGAAATATTATTTTAATTTTTGTTTTATTGTTTAATTAATTATATTTTATAGTTTTTTTTTTCAATTTAAAAATCTTAAAAAACTTTACTTAGGTAGAAGTATCAAATAAAGCTAGGAGAAATATATTACCATAAAGTAAAAAGTTATTAAATTAATAAAATTGATAAATAAATTTTAAAAAATAATTTAATTTAATTAAAAGGCTTATTAATATTAAAATATGCATTAAAATATAGATTAAAACAGTAAGTTATATAAAATCAATTTAAATGAAAGAATTACTCAAAAAATTGAGTAAATAATGAGCTAAAAATGTTTAAAAAATGATCTATTCTCCCCTTTAAGTAAATGTTTTAAAAATAGGTTTATATTTCATAGTGGATTCATAAATGCAATTAGTAAAAATATATATTTATCTTTTATTCCACCAAATTTCCAATTAATCTGTATTTTCATGGCTAAGAGTAAACGGGATCTTAATTTATTTATAAATAATCAGATTTTAATATAAATTAAATTTGTTTTCAAAAATCAGATTTGACCAAAAAAATTTTCTATAAAAGAATAATTTCTATCACTGAAGAAAATTGAAAACACAAGAAGTGAATATTTGCTCCTTTTTCAATGCTAATCTTTTATTAGTATTTAAAACCATTTTTTTTCATTCATTTTATTAAATCTCTTTCATTAAAATAGGGTAAAATTACCTCTATGTACTCTTGGTTAATATCTTTTAAAAAATGATAACGTTAACTCTATATTTTTAGAATATTTTATTATTTTTATTTTCTTCATATTTCAAAAGAAATTTATTCTCCCTGTTAAGTCCTTTATACTCAAATCTTTAAATATAAGGTGATAATAATATTGGAGATAAGGTGCTTAAGATTTAGGTAATTGCTCAATTATAACTTACTGCATTAACTCTCATGTATAAATAAATTTTTTATCATTTTCTTCATAATAAATAAGAAATTTATTCTCCATGTTTTTTTTCTTTTTTGCTTATCTAAGTATAAAAGCTTGAAAAATTTTAGAGAAAATTGTGCATGCAGTTTAGTTCTGAATTATACAATTACTCCTAACTTACCTCATTTACTCTAATAATAAAAATACAATTAGATTTTCATAATTTCTTCCACTTTTCATTAAACTTTAAGAGTTTCAATTTACTTTAAAAACTTTAAATTAAATTTAAAATAAGGTTCTTATTATTCAATAATATATTTTATATCAAAAATAATAAAAGCAGGGATTCATAGATTTTTATTTTAAATATTATTATTTTAAATTTCAAATCTAATGAGTTAAATTGATGATAGCTGAATATTTTTAAAAAAATAGTCTATCCTCCCCTTAAGTGAATATTTAAAATGTACTTCATAGTGGATTTATGAATATAATTAGTAAAACTATAAATTTATCTATTTGTTCTATCAAATTTCCAAATTATCTGTATTTTCAGGACTGGAGTAAACTGGAACTTAATCTAATAAACCGATCAGATTTTAACATAACTATTTTTGCATACTAAAATAATAGATAGATTAGACAAGAAAAACTTTCAATGAAAATAAATATCTCTAAAGAAATGAAAACTCTCCAGAAATGAATGTTTGCTCCTTTCTCAATTGCCGTTCTTTTTCTCAATTTTTAAAACCCTTTTTGTTAATTCATATTATTAAACTTTTTAAAAATGGTTAATTTTACCTCAAGTATTTCTTAGTAATATTTGGTAATATGAAATAAAAAAAGATTGATTATTAGTTCAATTATTACATAATAATTCTAATATAATGTGGCTAGCTATTGATAAAAATACTTGATTCATCACTCTTTAAATTATAAATAATAGTAATGAGATTGAATTATAGGATATAAGCCTTAATAATATTTGAGAATCAAAAATTTTATTTTTTATCTCAGATTAATTTATTTAATCAATCCACTGATCAAATGTTTCAAAAGTGCTCTACTATATAGGGACATTTTGATTATAAATAGAAGATAATTAATTAGTAATCGAAATAATAATTATTTAAAATCTAAAAGATAAATCAGTAGATAAATACAAATAAGATAAACCTAATCAACTAAAATGAATAAATTACTTATTTTTATCCCCTTCATATCATTACTAGCTATTGGTACTATTCTCCTTTTCAAGGAAACTCCCGACACTTTTGCATCTAGTGTTTCCTTCGAAGCACTTGCCTATTGTCGCAAATCTAAAGATAAATATCTCAATGTTTGCGCTGGCGATTAAGACTATGCTTCCACTTCTGAATTATACTCATAAAAAACTATCAGACCCAATACTATGACTCCTGAATGCAAGTTATATAGAGAATACTAAAAGAATAGTAAACCTACTTCACTAATTGACGAAAACAATTATTATAGTAACTGCTTCTTAGCTCCAGAAATTGCTGAAATTGCTAAAACTAGCAAATGCTTCAATGGTATGTACTATTATGCTATTGTTCGCTAATGCGCAGGTTTATGATAAATACAATATTATTATATTTAAATATATAAATCTAAATATTAAATAAAAGAAAATGTATAATGAATATTATTATCTATCTATGTATTTATCAATCTATCAATCTTTCAATCAATATAGATCTTTCTCAAATTACATTTCAATCTCATTATTTCATACTTTCTCTATAAATATATTTTTATTTTTAGAATTTCCTATTAAAAAAGTCCAAAGATTTAACCTCATCATTTTTTATTTAAACATACAAAACTAATTTTTGAATATTGTTATTATGATTATTTTGATTAGCTACACTCATTCTATTTACTTTGATTTAATATGATTAACTATATTAATAAAATAACCATAATTATTTAAAACTTTAATTTCATATTATTATATTCTTTTCAAATTTATATTCTTCGCTTTCCTTCGTTTTTTCAAATTCAATTCTTTAATAGATAATTGAATTTGTATTGTATTTTTAAAATTTATATTAGTTTTAGCCTATTTATTTTTTATGAATAGAAATGAAAAAGGTATAATTTGAGATAATAATTTAGATGAATGAACAACAAAAAATAAATTAAAATTAATGAAATAAATAAATAAATCAATCAATCAATCTAAAGATATTTTACTTACAGGATTTTAATTTAATATTATTCTTATTTAATTTGTTGATGGAGAGATAATAAAAACTTAAAAAAGTATTTTTATTTTTTATATTTATTATGAATTTATGAGTATCTCCCTTAATTATTTAAAATTTATGCTTTTATAAAGAAAAATATGTTTCAAAAGAATAGGATATGTCAGTATGTCTTTCTCTTTTTATAAGAAACAAATAAAGTTTATTTGTTAGTTGAATTAAATAAAAACATAAAATATAACTAAGAAACTAACTACAAATGAATAAGAGAATAATTAAATAGTTTATTTAGTTCAGGTAATATTAATTTTAATCTTAAAAGAATATTAAGCAACTGTTAAATACTTAACAACTATATTGAGATGATAATAAGTATCATCACATTAAATCTTTTATAAATCATCATTATCAATAGCATATATGAATTAAATCTTATCAGGAAATTATTAAGTAAAAATCCTATTAAGATAGAAATCTCCTTTTCCTTTTAATAATATTTCATAACAAACAATAGGAGTTTGAATTAATTCTAAAATCAAAATGGTTTCATCCTCTTTCTTTACAATTTGTCTAGCATGTATCAGTTTAGGTAGGTAAAGTAAGTGATTAGAACAAAATTAATCTTAACTAGAATCTACTTTTACACATGTTATAGAATTATCCCATACGCTTATTAAAGGAAAATGGTTAGGGATGCACCATCTCTCACAAGTTTTCTAAATTAAATTCAATAATAATTTATTAATGGAAAAAATAAATTTGAAGGCAAAAATAATTTAAAATTTACTAAGTAATTGTTTGGTGAATAATATGGAGGACATTCTTTTAAGCAATTGTTATTATGGTTGTATAAATTATCTTTACATAAGCAAATTCCCTTTATTTATAAGAAAAAATCAATCAATCAATTATAAATCTGTTAATTTTAGTTTAACATTTTCATTAGGTGATGTATTCTATTCACAATTAGAGACACATTCTTATCCTTAGAGATAAGTGTTATTACCACATTAAATACATAAATTACCAGATATACCCTTATAATTTATGCAATTATCTTTAATTTAGATATTTAAGCAATTTGTATGATCAAGGAGATATTATTTATTTTCTTAACAGAAAAACAAGCATTATCCTGTTATAAGAGTATATCTTTCAGAACATTTTATCCATATGCCATCTATCTTCGCTTCATTGGAAGAAATTAATTCTTAACTGTTTTATTATTAGCTATAGATTATTTAGCAAGTATTTTTACTTTTATTCATTCTAAATCCAATTCGACATTTAATGCAAACCACTTCTTAATTTTCGTTTGGAACACAAACACAAGAAACCTCATCACAGTTTTCTAAAGTTTAAGAATTTAAATAGGAGCAAAAAAGCAAATAAATTATAAAATATAAAAATGCCATTTTTTAAGAGTTAATAGTTTTGATATTTTATTTATTGTTAAACAAATAATAAGCAATTAAGTAATTAATTTTTAAACTAATTCCCTAAAACCAAGATAAGAAAAGAGAGAAGATGACCTTGACCAATTTCTGTTATCACAAAAACGCTTAACTTTAGCGATCATTTTTTCCCCAAAAATTTTAAAATTATAAATTCATAGCCAAACTTAAGGGGTACCCACCCCAAAATGACTCTTCTCAAATTATTTCTTAAAATAATTTGAGAAGAGTCATTTTGGGGTGGGTACCCCTTAAGTTTGGCTATGAATTTATAATTTTAAAATTTTTGGGGAAAAAATGATCGCTAAAGTTAAGCGTTTTTGTGATAACAGAAATTGGTCAAGGTCATCTTCTCTAAGAAAGAAAATCTTAAGATAAAGAGATATTTTTATAAGAACATTTAATAATCATGAAATATAATTAATCATTAAATATAATTTAGCTATGGTGTTCCAAATAAAAATAATACAAATAATTCTATATCTTAAGCCTGCTTATCCATCGCTGTACATTGAAAGATTTTTAAAAAGCCCATAGGTTTCTCATTTAGGTAATATCCATAAAGTACTATTCATTTAGTTCTATTTATTTTGATTATAATTGAGTACCTAACTAGATTATAAATTTTATCATTTAGAATGCAATTGATTAAAGCAAATAGATTATTGCTTAGCAAACAAATAGTACATCCATTTTCATTAATCTTTAAATTATTGCTAAAATCAATATATTTTCATGATTTATTAGATTCAATTTAGTACATTAAGGCTATTAGAATAGTAGAATTTATTATTTTCCTAATTTTTTAATATTATTGCTAATTAAGGAACTATACTAATTTAATAATATTTGCAATATTTGAAATATAACTAACATTCAATCAATTTTAATTATCAAATTTAATAAAATCAGATAGTTATTTATTATCAATTAAACAATTATAGATCTAAAACAGAGAAGGAATGTCAGTTAGTCAGCCAATTCTTTATTATTCCTAAAATCATACTATTTTAGTGATTAATTAGTTTCAAATCTGTACAATAAAACTATTAAATTAGTATAATTTATTAGTTTTCTAATTTTTCATAATTTCTAATTTAGGAACTATACTAATCTATATATTAATGTAATATAACCTTGAATAAATAATAATTGTAATACCCAGATATAATAAAATCAGATTATTATTATCTATTAATAACTATAGGTATCAATCAATATAGAACAGGAATGTATAAAAACTAATAACCTAAATTGGTTTGGTTGGCTATTCTAACATTTATAAGAATAGAATTTTAAAAAATTATTAGTTTTTACAAATTTAGATTAAATTTAAAATATTAATGATTCTTATATAGCATTTATTATAAAATTCAAATATATTCATAAAATATTTTATTTAAAAATAATTTAAATAATTGATTGTTTTTTCATACTACAAATATTATCTTGTTTTAATATTCTATTTTTATTCAAATATTATTGAAATTATTAAAAAAATTTATAAAAACTAGTGAAAAAAATATAAAATTTTAATTATTTTCAAAGAAATAATTATTATTTATATAAATTTAAATAATTTAGTTAATTTTAAGAATGAAAAATTATATTTAAAAAAAACATACTAAAATAAATTCAAATATATTAATTATTTCATAAGTTAAAAAAGTTATTTATATTCATTTTAAAAGTATTTTATCATGAAACTGACATTAAAACGATCTGTAATTCTATAGCTTTATATGCATAATAAAATATTCCTGTTGCCTTTTTATTTTTGAGAATAAACATAGCTATTTATTTTTATAAAATGGCTGAAATAGTTGAGATTACAAATAAATCTATTGATATAACTAATCCAAATGTACCAATAAATAAATTTGAATCACTTGAAGAGATTCCACTAATAATGGAGAGAATAACATAATAGTAAGTACCTAAAATCGCAAGATTTATGAACCTACTAAATATCATCCCAACTTTTGATTTTAGGACGAAAGATTTTTCAAGCAATTTTACTACTACGATTATTGTTAAAGCGTTTACAATTGAAAGAATAACTCTTTATACCAAAGAATAATTCTAGTCAAAAATTACAGATATAGCAAGTGAATGGATGAGTCTGACATAGAATACTAAAAATCTAAGAGGTCTTGGTATGGTTGGATTGTAAATTAAGAAAATGCTAACAAAATTGTGGAATATAAAAATTTATTTATATTTGGGTTACTTTTTAAAGTTTTAGAAATAATGATCTAAAATTTATTCTCTATGAGCATCATCTTGAGCTTAATTTTCATCTTTTTGTTAGTTATCTTCTTCTTATTTAATTTAATCTTCATCATTTAAATCCTTTTTTTATTCACTTTTCATTTCTGGGGACTTACTGTCGTTTATTTAATTGTTTCTATTAAACAACTATTCATCACTAATTTAAGAAGAAACTCTTTAATCCTAAACACTTGAACTCTTTATTTATATTTGCATGGCTTATGTGGTTTCTTAGTTCCCTAATCCATTTGATTAAAATTTAAAGCCATTATTTTCTTGAACCTAACCTGTAATTTAGCCTTCTAAATCAATAACTTCCAAACTTTTATTTTTTTCAGGTTTCTTTTCTTAGAGATCGTCATCATTCCCTTACATCTGTTAAATCTGCATAGAATTGAAAGGAAGTATTTTGTTTTTGGGAGTTTTTGGGGTAGAAAAAGATTTTCCTGATGATAACAAAAGAGGTATGTCTTATTCTATTTTGGGCTAAGATTAAGAAGATAATAAATCTAATAATTTTCCCTAGAAATAAAGAACTATTAAACCTATAGTAAATCCTAAAAGAAGCCAAAAAGCAATATATTCATAAAAATTAGAGAAATTTGCCAAATTACTTAAACCTTCTTCGCCAAAAGCAACATTTAAATTACTGTTTGTAAATAAGTCTTAAAGATCATCGATGACTGTTGTGGGACTTAGGTTCTCACAAATACAGATATATTATTAAGTATCTGACTTAAAGACGTTCTTGCATCCTTTCTTAGTCCAACCTATTGAACTTCTTGTTATACATGTCATATTTTTACTAATACTTTAACTATTGGACTTATAATATAGTGCATTATTTTTTGTAAAAGAAGATAACTCTTCATTAATTTCATTTTTTATTGATGGAGTTATTACTGGAAATGTTGAAATATTAATTTGAGCATTTTATTTTTTTAATTATCCTATATAATTTTGATAAGTAATATCATTCTTATATAAATTTGGGTCTGTTTGAAGCATTTTGATATTAAAAATATTTGATTATTCTACTAATAATCTTCTAGTATCTCCAGATATGTCGCACATAAAGTAACTGCATACATACTTTTCAGTCACCTAACTACTTAAAACTTTAGATGATGTTCCTTTAAAAATAATTGGGTCTTCATTTGGCAAAGTATTTTTAAATAGATAAGTTCCAATTTTATCATGTAGCTCAATCAATTTATTTTAGGACAATTAATCATTTACTACTGTTTATGAAGATATTAGTGGGTCACAAAGCCAATCAAATAACAGAAAGTAATCATATAGCTTTTAATTTAATTTTAACTTAGATAACAATAAGTTAGATTATTGAAGATTTGAATAAAAATCTAATAATTCTATGGCTTCAGTAAGTAGCGACACAGATTCAGTAGATGTTTAAATCATTCCTGAAGAGACTAAAACAGATATGGCTTTATCAGCTAAAGTATTAAAGGTAGACAAAGGAGATAATTACTTTGATAGGAAAATTAAAGCTGTTTTAATTTCTAATTTCTTGATATTTAAAGCACTACTAGTTTTAAATTCAGTTCTCAATAAAATATCATCTGATAGAATTGATAATTCAAAAATTGAAGTCGTAGGGGTAGAGGAAGCTACTAGATTAAGTTTTGACTAAACAATAGATAAGTATTATGATTCATCATATAACTTTTTTTGTACTTCTAAAGGTAGGGTAGAATTGAAGATAGCTTGTTTTTAATCAATTGCCTAGGCCATAAGAAGTAGTTTTCCAGCAGGTAAAGCAATCTTTACTTCATTTGAATTCTAAATATCAGTAATTTATCTTCTCTTCACTTACTTAAGGAATTTCTTTTCATACTCAAAATCATCTGCGCTTGTGTAATAAAAGAATTGATATACAATTTTCCCATTTTCATCTTAGCATCCTTTCATCTATAGTTTATACTAAGTCTCTAAAGAATATCCAAGTCCAGAAGCATCAGAAGAAATATCGAAAACACAATATTATGGAGGGAAATTCAGTTCCAGGTTCATTAGTGTCATACTTGGTACGAAATACAATGGGTTAAATATGCTAAATCTAATTTGGAATTCACTTTTTCCTCTATTGAAACCACTAAAGTAATTCCAAATTTAAAATCTTAACTTAAAATAATCAAATTTAATTAAGCCAACTACATTATCTTCATAAATGATAGTTGCAGAGTAGGATAATAGATCAACACTTACTGAAGAAGTATATATCAATTCTACATAAATTTCTTCATTTAAATTAACAGTTTTTAATAGAGGATCTATAACGTACATTTAAACTCCAAGAGGAGGTATATCTAATTCCGAAAATAATATTATGATTTATGATTTTGCAGTTCTGGTTTATTTTGATCCTTCTAACACTAATGATACAATCGTATAAGGATTAAAAGTATTTTCATAAAATGTTGCTGAATCCAGCTAAGCAGGAAAAGTTACTGGGTTTGAGTTTTTTCCTACACATTAACTTTATGCTATTTGGTCAATACATTTCCATGTGATATCAATTCCTTAAGGCTCCGAAGCAGTCTATAAATCAAAATCTCTAAATTTACCAAATATCGAGACCTTACTCTTGTAGCTGAAGAATCCATTACCTCCAATAATCTTAACATATAAATCAGATGATTAAACATTTAAGATATAGGAAGATTTAGTTTCGATGAAGGAGTCTGAAACTAAACTAGCTTTTATCTTTAATTTTAGATTTAAATGATTATTTTAAATTAATAAAACTTAATTGATTTACGTCAATATTGATTATCTAAATAGGCAGAGTATATGATTAGATTTCCATGATATATTCATTTTTAGAGTAGTTGGAATCACTAAAATTTATAGCAGGGTATTCTGTGCTAGTAACATCTAGCTTGACAGGTTCCGTATCAAAAGTATCTTGAGGGAAACACCTTAATACTGATATGCTTATTGATAACATTCCTTCCATTTATCTAAATATTTTCAAAAATGAATGATTTTTATATTACGAAAGAATGAATGAATAAATAAATAAATAAATGATTACCTTAAAATCGGAGAAATTAAAGTAGAGGATACAGAAATGATAATCTTTTTAACAATTATTGGAGTAATTTATAAAAGGTGACTACTCACAATATTAACTTTTAGTTTGTAATCTAATTTTATAATAACTTATACATCAGGGTATATTATGCCTTAAGGTATTAGAAAATCTAATTTTTAATTCGTGTTCAACTAAGTAATCAAATCATTAAGGATAACCATCTAAGCGTCTGAATTTGGAGATGGAGAAGCTAATGACCAACTATAAGAAAAGAAGCCTCTTGAACCAGTATGTTCAAGTGATTTAAAAGTTACCTAAATATCATCACAAGAACTTGGATTTGTGGGGTAGTCAAATATGACTTAAGGTACTTCTATGAGAGGTTTCTATGTAACAAACATATTATAAAACTTGGTGATTATGATACTAGGTGTACTATCAAAACTTAATATATCATCTTTGAAATAAATAAGATTCCCTTCTATAATCATTGAATCGTCACCTTTATTTATGTTATACAATCATTTTAAAAATTAATAATAAATCAAATAAAAAATTACTCAATTCAACTACCACATAATTGTTATTAATAGAACAGTTAGCCGTAGCTCCAAGTAATGTTAAAGTTTCAGGTTTAAAAAGATCTGAACACAATTAACTAGATGGAATTTGTAGTTTTCTTCCAAAATTAATGAATAATTTGGCCTCGATGTTATCTAACTGGGGCTCTATTACAGCAATATCTTAGTAACTACACTCAAATAATATTTTCCTTGTGTCAACTCCATCTTAACATTCGCACTCTTTTGTAATGGAATCATATTTTCTTGTGCTTGAACAAGAAGTGCAAGTGTTGGAATTCTAACTAATTTAAAATGGATCACATATCGAGCAAGAAGGGAAACATTATTAGCATTATTTCATTTACTCAGGCTAACATGGTTCACAAACAGTTCCATTTGCTTTATATCCATTTGGACAATTTGTTAAGCACATTTTATTGAATAATACCCTTGGGGCAGAGCAACTAAGGCATGCAGTATCTGTATGAAATCTATCACATGTTGCACATGTAGGATCGCAAGTACATTTGTTCAAGTCAGGAGAGTTGTTGCTACAATTAATACAAGTAGTAGGACTATTCCTTACCCAATAAAGATTGTCACATCTCTATACAATAGAATTTGCTCCACACAATTTAGGATTAGAATTTGGTGAGAAGCACGAAGAACATTCAGTAGCATTGATGTCTAAATATCCTGCAGCTATACAAGCATTTTGAGCATCAGTAGATAAATCTCCTGCACATTAACTGTTCACAAAGTTTTTACAAATTATACAGACACCAAAATTAGTTGGAGCCCAACCTAATCCTATACAAACTGATTGACTTAACTCATCCCCACCACAAAAACCATTACTTAAAGAGCTACACATTTCGCAATATGAATTGGTTACTATATGTTTGCATTACTTAAGCTTTGAATCTAAAACATAATTTTATTTACAGTCTACACATGATTGGTTATCACTTGAGTTACAAAGTCTACAACATCCATGGCAAGCCTTACATGAAGAAGAAATGCTGTCCCAGAAATAACCATCTAGACAATTAAAATTACACAAGCCATTTAATGCCGTATATCCATCAGCACATGTCTTGCAATCAGAAAATTAAGGTCCATCGCAAGTTTTACAAGATTTATCACATTTCAAACACTTGCCATTTTACTATCCTTAAAAGTTTCTCTCTAATGTGAAGTAGAAACCTGAAATACATACACATTTGCTTGCACCATCAAATGTAGCATTATCAATACATTTTGTGCAATCTCCTTCAGTAGATCCTGTACATTTGGCACACATAGGGTTGCATCGTTCTAATTTTAAAAAATTAATTTTGTAAAAACTGAATTATTCTTTAAAAAAATGTATTTTAATCATCAATAATAGTAAGTTATTTTTAACTATCCTTTTTATATAATTGAGAATTTATAAATGAATGGTAGATAGGTATGTAAGTAGGTAAGTATGTATGAATGTAGTAGATAAGTTGTATACTAATTCAAAATAATATTTAATTTTACCATAATCTACTTTCATAGAAGCAAAAGATTGACCTTCATCATCAGTATTAGCAACAGAGAGAAATTTAAACTATAAAGAATTATTAGTCTTGACCTAGGTAAAAGTCCCTGGATAATCATTTTCTGTGTAAAAATTAGTATCTGGAGAGCTTACTCCACATGATTCATATGATGTTGGATCTGTTCTTTTATATATACTCTTGCTAATTGTAAATATTTTTGTAGTTCCGTCATATAATTCTATCTTATCATCACTATCTAAGCTATCCATGAAAAGGAAATTAAATGAATAAGATAATTTATAGTGATAATCATAATACATTGGCATATTAATGTTCAATTTGTGATAATTCCTATTTTTTAGAATAGGAACCCAATTTTTTCCTAAGCAAGAACTTGTAGAATAAATATCTTAACTTAGAATCCAATAATCAAAATATCTAGAAATTGTGTTATTGAAAAAAAAACTAAATCCATTTTCTTTTCTAACCCCACAATTATTGAAAAAGATCTCATCCTTGTTAGTACAAGCAGTATTTAAAATACAACTACCATCATTCACAATATAATTATTTTCACACAAAATGCATTTTCCTGTCAAATCCTCGCATTTCTTGCAATTAGGCTAGAATGAGGAGCATTTTACACATGAAACACAAGGGGATTCATAGCAAGAATTATCGTATTATGCAAAATATTCTGCTTAGCAGTTACATTAAAATTTATTTTAGACCATATCAGATTTGCATGTGGCACAATAAGAGATATCATCATCACCAAGGTAGCACGTATTACAAGTTGGGTGACATTTTACAATTTCGATGCTGACATTTCTGATTGCCCAACCACTCTAAAGGCAACTTATTTCTAAGTCCAGTTTATTTTGCGAATCTACTATTGAGTATTCAACATTGTAAATTGATTATGTAGAAGTCCCACTTTAGCTGCAAGAAATCTAATTATCTACTAATGTTTAGTAATCTAACTTTAAATCTGCTAGTCTTTAATTAACCTTTACTTAAAATTAAGTAGGAAGTTAATTACCTTATAACAAAGCATAAAATTTTATTTTTTTAATGTATCCTTTTGGCAAGTTACTCCAAGACTTTGTTACTGTTGAGGATTAAGTGAACGAAGTGCCTCCTAAAAACGAATTAAGTGTTAAGAAGTTGATTGAAACATTAAAATAACAATGAGTAATATATTAATCTGGAGTAAGAGGTGGAGTTATCAAAAAATCATTAGTCTCTACAAAAATGCGACTACTTAGGAGAATAGGAGATAATTAATGTATTGACGAATCAAAATTATCAATACATATTTAGTTCATTTAGTCAAATACTTAAGAGCCTGTACATGAAGACACACATCCGCTTTCACTTTCACATTTAACACATTTATGTTAAGCATTATTATTACTATAACCTTATCGGCAAGCAGTACATTAAGTTAAAGAAGTGCAACTGGTGCAATCATTCATACAATATTTACATTTTTATGTTACACTGTCATAATATAAGGCATTGTTAAAAACCGAATAAGGATCCTCATAAGTATATTAACAATTTAATATACAAGCTCCATCTATGTACCCATAACCGGCAGAGCAAACAAAAGATTGTCCTATATCGTATTCACTACCAGGGATAAACGTACTTGGATTAAAGGAACTGCTGAGGATTAATGACTTAGAGGTACTAATATTCTCATTATAAAAGTACCAACCTGCTGGGATAGTAAAACCTGATATTCCATATATGATTTTAACTGAAGAAACCATTCCAGTAAATTTATCAAATTTACCTCCTGGAATCGAACATGCAATACAAAGCTTAAGGCTCTTATAAAATGAGGGAAGTGATGCATTTATTTAAGCAGATTAAACTACCTATTAATTTGCATCCATTTAGACTAGCTTAGCCTTTTAAAGAGAATGAGAATACCCGATTCCTATTCCCATCCAATAGCTCATTTTTGATAGAATATTTTAAGTAGTTACTTGATAACCATTTGAGCTATGTTAAAAGTATCTGAAATATATTTAAGTATTTGATGTAATAAGAAGATTAAGGAAGATATAGAACTCAGGTAATACTCCAATACTCATTAATTAGATATTTTTGGTATAAGTTTGAGAGAATCTAAAATATCCAATAACAAGGAAATTACTAGCCTGAGCATCCTCAATAGTATACTCAAATTCATTCGCTGAAAGATCTCTGATCAAACTTTACATTGAGTTACCATGAATACGGTTAGCAGTTGCTAAGATTCTTTTACTTTTTTCATTCTTTCTATCATTTTTATTTTGTTATTCATCTGTCAGATTTGAAGTTAGTGATCTAAATAAACAAATTTTATTATTTGATTACTGATTAATTTCTTAAGCTTCGAGCTTACAATTATCATCTAAATTTATTGTCGATTGAATTAATTAAAAATCTCTAAAAATTAAAAAATCATTGATATATTCAATACCATAGATTATTCTTTCAGGCTTTTGATACATAATTTTTTCATTCTCAAAATCTATTTCTAATACTCCCTTTAATTTAGCATCTTGATAAAGAATGAATTTATTCTTTTAGATTGATCTGATCCTTTCCACTTAAATAATGATATTTGAAATTCTATTATTATGAAATTACCCTAGAAAGTAATCTTAGAACTCGTTTTCTATGATTATTTAGCATATATCAACTTTAAAGAGCAGACGAAGGGTAAATTGGTTACTCTCTATTAAATTTATTTGATGTATAGAAGGATCTATCATTCTGTTTAGATTAAAAGATACTATAAAGCTGTCAAATTCTTAAGAGAGCTCTTAATGGCTTGTATGTTAATCTTTGAATTCGAAGCAATTGGATTAATTATTAAAATTTCTATTTAATTTTAATCGATTATAAAAAGATTTATTTAAAATAGATGAATTAATTAATATATTTAAATTATTTACTTTGCATTTTCCTTTATAGTCTTACAAACATATTTTTACAGGATATCATTTAATATATTTAGTGGGGAATATTAATACTTACTCCAAACAGTTATTTGATTCATCTTAATTAAGAAATTAGAGAAAACAGTAATTTCATTTAAGAGAAATCTTTCTTAGAATAGCTCAAATTTTTTAATTATTGTAAGCGAATCAGAAAATAAATAGCCGCTATTGCTTTGTTAAAAGGAAATTAAAATAAGCGTCCATTCATTGAATGAGATGTTCATTATTTTCTCATCCTACCTTAAATCCTTCTTTGATAGAAATCTAAGTTATAGTTTATCCTCTTTATTTATGATTTAAATTTTTATAAAATCTATTTTATTTAATTAAGAAAAATTTAAAATAATTTCATTTGAGTCTAGAATTTAAGCAAAATATTAAATAACCATCCTTTTGTTACCATTATTATATTATTAAGGATCATATGGGAGAGATCTTAAGAAATTTATTTTAGATAATGGGAGAGATGGATAGATTAAATTAAATTCTATACAAAAATAAATGAAGATAGATAGATAGCTACTTACCTTCTTTTGAGCGAAGGTTTAGCAAATACTTAGAATGGTCACTCGTGTTATTATTATCTACTTTAAACCAAAAACTAATAGCCATGATATCTGATTAATCATCATAATTCTTAATAGTTTTACTCATACTAACTTAAGGTGAATTATAAAGTAACTCATCTAGATGCAAAATTTCCTTTATGCATCTAACAAACGCAGCATTTAGATAAATAAAAAGTAAAATTTGGAATATCTTAACTTTACTCATTTTTTATTTTTTCAACTTTTCTTTTTAAATGATATGATAATCAATTAATCCTAATATAAATATTCTACCTTTTTAGAGCTTCTTTAGTTAGTTAGTTTGTTATCTGTATTTTAATTAAGGGATTTAGTTTAGAATTGTAATTTTTTTTGTCTTGTCTTTTAATTATAAATTATAACCAAACTTCTCCTAACTAATAAATTATCGTTTTATTCTCTCAATAAGTCCTATTTAAATTCATGCTTCATGTTTAATACGATTTGTGGACAATTAATTTTAAATAATAACTTGATTTATTTTGCAGTAATTATTACTCATTATCGATGGCTAATTGTAAAATAAATGTCTTATTATAAAGGTAATTAAATTGTTTTTCATATGAATTTTGCATATTTTATTATTTAAGTGTGTATTCATTTAGCTATCCATCCATCTGTATTATTTTGTCAACAATTTAGAGATAGAGAGGTCGATGATTATTCCTTTTATTTGTCTATATTCCTTTTTATCTCAAGAGATTAAACATAACATGAAAGAAAAATATAATTAAAATAACAGCTTTAAACTAAACCTGCTTTTGTGCTTATTAATACTAACATAGAGTTATTTTATGCCATTAAATTTGGCTAAAATTTAAAATATCCTGTAGTTCTTTAGCCTTCTATGAAATAATATTTGAGTGTCTTAATAATTACTTGCTTTTATTAGCATTTTTTTACTAATAATAGCATAGAAAATGAGATAATTTATAATGGGATTATATTATCATTTAGAGAAGAATAAATTAAGAGGAATATCTTTAGGCCAAGAAGCAATTAATTAGATATTTATTGTAAAGAGCTGATATTATTTGTTAATTTATTAAGTGATTCTTAAGGTGGGGAATTTGTAGTTATCCAATATTATTAAAATGAACTATTTTTTTTGTATTTCCCCCACTTTAATAACACTCAATTAACTTATGTTTATTAAATTACTTATGTTTCAGGCAGTATGAAAAAGACTTTGGATAACTTCAGGTAATCAAATAGTGATTTATTTAAGTGTAATCAGATCTTTTTATTTTGATCTCTTATTTAATTGTCACATCTTGAATTTGAGCTTTTTATCATATATAAATTATTGTGGGTTTTCCTTTCTAGAAAGAGGATATATATATGATTTCTGAAATTTGTAATTACATTTTATAGCTGATAATAAAGTAAGAGGTACTTTAGATGTGAGGAACTTTATTTAGATACCTGAAAAAGCTGTAGCGGAAGGTTTATAAGCAAATAATCAAAATTGTTTGAACAATAAGAAAGAGCCGTTTATTATAGAAATTATAAAATCTCTTTAGATTTTATTTATCAAAAGACTGGATTATAATTATTGCTTCCCTTACCTAGATCATATAGAGTTCATTAATATTATTTGTATGAGATCCTATGATCATTTATAGTTTTTGATATACAAGTTCTGTTAGTGAATTTGCACTCGAAATATCCTAAAATTACATCTTAAACATTACAGACATAACTTATTATTTTATTTTCCTAATAAAGGATATGAGATGTATAATATTTTGCTTATCTTATTCCTGAATATAAATATATAAAATATGACCCTATTATATTCCCTCAAATAAATGAATGAAAAATACAAAAATTTACTGATTTAACTATAAATATTATATCATATATTTAATTATGATTTTTAATAGCGTTAATCCATGTAAAATACAAAATTTAATACATAATATAGTGAGAGGTAATTTTGGAAAGTCAATGGAAAAAAGTAAATACTCAAATTAACTTAAAACTTTATATAAAAAATCAAAATTTTCAAGATTAATCCTCTTCTTTTTTAGCTATTCTATTATCAATTATAAATATTAAAAATTCAGTATTTTTTTCTATTGAGTAAATTATGTTTTACTTATTTAGGATAAATTTGATTGTGGGTAGAAACTAGTTATTTAGATATTTCTTCTTCATTAAGCCAAAATCACTAATTTTATAGTGTGTTTAGATTTTTTAATTAAATATGTATGGTAGATTGCACGATAGCCTTAAAATACGTAAAAAGTCAATTAATTTACTTTTTTGAAAGAAAAATTATTCAACTATAATCTTTTACTGTATATCAAAAAGGACTATATAATCATAGTATACTTTTCTAAATATAATTAAATGTTATTTTTCCTATTCACAAATCAATCTTAACTATTTTAATCAAATTAAAATTAGTCTTAATTTATATATATACCTTAAAACCCTTTGTTAAGCCACCCCCATAATTCATAAATATAGGTTTTTTTAGATGAGGGTTTATAAATTTAAATTTTAACAAAATAATTCTAAATAAGGGTGGGTTAGTGGGAGTGGTTATGATATTTAAAAGGCTTTATTAATAACTAAAATTATGAATATCTTTGATTAAAATTATTTGACATACATACTTAAGATTTTGAATATTTTACTTCTTTTTATTTAATTTTAAATAATATCTATTAATTAATTAAAATTTAAAATCTACTTAACGCCTCATTAATGAAATAGATAAAAATAATACAATTAAATAATTAATTGTAAATGATTCAATTAAAGAATAGCAAACAAGCAAACAGTAAATAGAAAATATGAATAGAAAGACAAATTTTCAAATATTTAATATTGTTAATCTTACAAAATTCTTAATAAATTTGTTTGCATAATTACCATATTCTAATCACTATGAGCTAAATAAAGAAACTCTAATACTCAGATATCTAAAATTTTTGAAACTTAGAAGTTTCTCCATTAAAATTCTGCCAATATGTTTAGTAAATGTATGAAAGGCCATTGTAATATTAAACTAAATGAGTTTATTCAATTCAGAAATTTACTTGATTAGAGCTGAAAAACATTTATTTTACTTTTATCTAGATAATTAACTAATTTTTAAAGATATTCTATTCTAATTTATTGATCCTTTTGCCGTTTTCTTTTTTTTATTGGATAGATTTTGATTTTTTATTAATTATTATTCTTTTATCTACTTTTTAGTGAAATTCTTATTAGTTGTTATTTATTGACATTATATTTTTATCTTTCATTTTATTAAAAAGAATATTCCTTTATTTAGATTTATAATTATATTGTAAGTTATCAATAATTAAAACACTTAATAAATAATAAAAACAAATAAAGTCTAAATTTAAATAGAATTCTGTAAATTTTAATCTATAAAATTAGATATTAGATTTCTCTAAACCTTATGATATATTTAAATTGAAAATTTTTAGTTAAAAAATCTTATTTGTTCTTGTTTGAAATGTATAAATTCTACTTCTATCTTTAATTTTAATAAATTAAATTGAGTCAGTTTTTCTCTTTCTTTAATTTATTTTTGATAAACTTTTAATCTCATAAATATAATAAAAATCTAATCAACTGTTTTCAAGCATTATAAATATAAAGATATATAACAAAAATTATAAATATAAAGATATTTAACAAAAATTAGCTACATTATCATGAAATAAAAGATATTCTTTTTTTGAATTTTAATTTTTAATTATATTTTAGAAGTAACAAAATCAAATTATTTAATCTAAGCACCTAATACTTTAAATAATTTGTCTGTATAATCCATTTATTTAAATTAATAATTCATTTCTTATTAATTATCTATCTTTCATTAATTCATTCACCATTCACTATCACTTAATATTTTAAAAATCATTAAATTTTATAAATAATATTTGTTAATTTTTACATTAAGACTTTCATCACTAATCTCTTTATTCTCTTTATCTTAGATTATATAACCTTTAAATTTTTTGATCTTTTATTTGAAATATTTAAAAATTTATTTAATAAAAAATTATAAAATGGATACTTATAATGAATAGCAAACCAAATAAAAAATATAAAATTTTACTCTAATTAAAGAGTTAATTTAGTAAGTTATGAGCAATCTCCTAAAGCTGACCCTAAACCACAAGCTCCTTGATCTCCAATGCTATTGTTGCTATTATATTTAAATAATTAAGTAAAAAATAATATAGAAGAGGGAATAAATTTGTGTTGAAAAGTGGAAGAAAATAAAATAATATAAAATTTTACTTTAAATCAAGAGTTAATGTAGTAAGTTATGAGCAATTTCCTAAATCAGACCCTAAAACACAAACACCTTGTTCTCCAATGCTATTGCAGCTATTATATTTAAAGAGTTAAGTAAAAAAATAAGATAGGTGAAAGAATAAATTTGAGTTGAAAAGTGGTAGAAAATAAAATAATATATAATTTTACTTTAAATCAAGAGTTAATGTAGTAAGTTATGAGCAATTTCTTAAAGCAGATCCTAAACCACAAGCACCTTTATCTCCAATACTATTATCACTATTATATTTATTGAGTTAAGTTAAAAAATAACATAGTTGAGAGAATAAATTTGTGTTGAATAGTGGAAGAAAATAAAATCATATCAAATTTTACTTTAAATCTAGAGTTAATTTAGTAAGTTATGAGCAATTTCCTAAAGTTAATCCTAAACTACAAGCACCTTGTTCTTCAATGCTATTGTAGCTATTATATTTAAAAAGTTAAGTAAAAACATAGCATAGGAGAGACAATAAATTTGTGTTGAAAGGTGGTAGAAAATAAAATATATAAAATTTTACTTTAAATCAAGAGTTAATTCACTAAGTTAAGAGCAATTTCCTAAAGTAGACCCTAAACCACAAACACCTTGATCTCCAATGCTATTGTAGCTATTATATTTAAAAAGTTAAGTAAAAACATATCATAGGAGAGAGAATAAATTTGTGTTGAAAAGTGGAAGAAAATAAAATTTTACCCTAAATAAAGATTTAAAGTTGTAAGTTATGAGCAATTTCCTAATGCTGACCCTAAACTACAAACACCTTGTTCTCCAATGCTATTTTCACTATTATATTTAATGAGTTAAGTAAAAAAGTAACATAGGAGAGAGAATAAATTTGAGTTGAAAAGTGAAAGAAAATAAAATCATATAAAATTTTACGATAAATCAAGAGTTAATGTAGTAAGTTATGAGCAATTTCCTAAACCAGACGCTAAACCACAAGCACCTTAAGCTTCAATCCTACAGTTTCTATTATATTTAAAGAGTTAAGTAAAAAAATAGCATAGGAGAGAGAATAAATTTGAAGAAAATAAAATAATATCAAATTTTACTTTAAACCAAGAGTTAATGTAGTAAGAAATGAACAATATCCTAAAGCTGACCCTAAATCACTAGCAGTATCATCTCCCAAGGTATTATTGCTTTTAGATTTAAAATATTTTTGAAATCAATAAAAAAATAATAGCAAATATTTACCTATATTAAAGTGTCAATTTATTATCTAAATCATTTTGTTGAATAAACTTTTAATTGATAAAAATAAATAGTTTTAATATTATTTGGATAATAAGGTATTTACATTTTTAAATTGTTCTTCTGTCATTTTTTATTATAGAATATTTTTCTACACTATTATATTCCTAAAAAATTTTAATCAAAATGTTCAATATTTGATAAAAATTCAAATTGAAACTTTCTAACTTATGCAATATAATGAATATTAAAAAACACAGGATTGAGAAAAATAAATATATTGGATAAGGGAAGGTTGTACCCACTTGGTTAGAAATAAACATAGATTATATAACTCTCTCAAACAGTTTTTATTCTAAACTGTTTACAAAAATTATAAATATAATGATATAACAAAAATTAACTACATTATATTAAATAAAATATATTGTTTTTTTTTAGAATTTCAAATTTAATTATTTTTAGAAGTAACAAATTCAAATTATTTAATCTAAGTATCAGATACTTTAAATAATTTGCCCGAATTAATCTACATATTTAAATTAATAATTTATCTCTTTTTAATTAATCTATCTTTCATTATTTAATTCGCCTTTAACTATCAAATTTATATTTTAAAAACATTAAATTTTATAAAAACATTTGTTAATTTTTACCTTAACTTTTTTACCACTAATCTCTTTATTCTCATTATGTAAGATTATATAACCTATAAATTTTTTGATCTTTTATTTGAAATATTTAAAAGTTAATTTTACAAAAATTATAAAATCAATACTTTAATGAATAGGAAAACCAAATAAAATAAAATTTTACTCTAATAAAAGAGTTAATGTAGTAAGTTATGAGCAATTTCCTAAAGCAGACCCTAATCCACTAGCACCTTGATCTCCAATACTATTACTCCTATTTTATTTAATGATTTAAGTAAAAAAATAACATAGGAAGACAAATAAATTTGTGTTAAAAAGTGGAAGAAAATAAAATAATATAAAATTTTACCTTAAATCAAGAGTTAATATAGTAAGTTATGAGCAATTTCCTAAAGCAGACCCTAAACCACTAGCACCTTGATCTCCAATTCTATTGTTCCTATTATATTTAAAAAGTTAAGTAAAAAAATAACATAGGGAGAGAATAAATTTGTATTAAAAAGTGGAAGAAAATAAAATAATATAATATTTTACTTTAAATCAAGAGTTAATGTAGTAAGTTAAGAGCAATTTCCTAAAGCAGACACTAAACCACAAGACTCTTGATCTCCAATGCTATTACTCCTATTATATTTAAAGAGTTAAATTAAAAAATAACATAAGAAAGAGAATAAATTTGTGTTGAAAAGTGGAAGAAAATAAAATAATATCAGATTTTACCCTAAGTAAAGAGTTAATGTAGTAATTTATGAGCTGTTTCCTAAAGCAGACCCTAAACCACTAGCACCTTGATCTCCAATACTATTGCTTCTATTTTATTTAAAGAGTTAAATAAAAAAATAACATAAGAAGAGAATAAATTTGTGTTGAAAAATTGAAGAAAATAAAATAATATCAAATTTTACATTAAATCAAGAGTTAATGTAGTAAGTTATGAGCAATTTCTTAAAGCAGACGCTAATCCATAAGCACCTTAATCTCCAATTTAATTATAACTTTAAATTTAAAGAATTAAGTAAAAAAATAACATAGGAAGAGAATAAATTTGTGTCGAAAAGTGGAAGAAAATAATATAATATCAGATTTTACTCTAAGTAAAGAATTAATGTAGTAAGTTATGAACAATTTTCTAAAGCAGACCCTAAATCACAAACACCGTGTCCTCCTATGCTATTTTCACTATTATATTTAAAGAGTTAAATTAAAAAATTACATAGGAAAGAGAATAAATTTGCGTTGAAAAGTAGAAGAAAATAAAATAATATCGGATTTTACCCTAAGTAAAGAGTTAATGTAGTAAGTTATGAGCAATTTTCTAAAGCAGACCCTAAACCACAAACACCTTGATCTCCAATACTGTTAATCCTATTTTATTTAAAGAGTTAAGTAAAAAAATAACATAGGAGAGAGAATAAATATGTGTTAAAAAGTGGAAGAAAATAAAATAATATAGAATTTTACATTAAATCAAGAGTTAATGTTATAAGTTATAAGCAATTTCCTAAAGCAGACCCTAAACCACACACTCCTTGATCTCCAATACTGTTGCTCCTATTATATTTAAAGAGTTAAGTAAAATATAACATAGGAGAGAGATTATATTTGTGTTGAAAAGTGGAAGAAAATAAATAATATAAAATTTTACCATAAATAAAGAGTTAATTTAGTAAGTTATGAGCAATTTCCTAAGGCAGACACTAAACGACAAGCCCCTTGATCTCCAATGCTATTGTTCCTATTATATTTAAAGAATTAAGTAAAAAAATAGGAGAGAGAATAAATTTGTGTTGAAAAGTGGAAGAAAATAAAATAATATCAGATTTTACCCTAGTTCAAGAGTTAATGTAGTAAGTTATGAGCAATTTCCTAAAGCAGACCCTAAACAACAAACCACTTAATCTCCAACGCTATTTTCACTTTTATATTTAAAGAGTTAAGTAAACAAATAAAATATGAGAAAGAATAAATTTGTGTTGAAAAGTGGAAGAAGATAAAATAAAATTTTACCTTAAATCAAGAGTTAATGTAGTAAGCTATGAGCAATTTCCTAAAGCAGACCCTAAACCGCAAGCCCCTTGATATCCTATGCAGTTACTCCTATTATATTTAAAGAGTTAAATTAAAAAATAACATGGAAAGAGAATAAATTTGAGTTAAAAAGTAAAAGAAAATAAAATAATATAAAATTTTACCTTAAATCAAGAGTTAATGTAGTAAGCTATGAGCAATTTTCTAAAGCAGACCCTAAACCGCAAGCCCCTTAATCTCCAATTTTATTATGGCTTTTATATTTAAAGAATTAAGTAAAAAAATAAATTAGGAGAGAAAATAAATTTGCGTTGAAAAGTGGAAGAAAATAAAATAATATCAGATTTTACCCTAAGTAAAGAGTTAATATAGTAAGTTATGAGCAATTTCTTAAAGCAGACCCTAAACCACAAGCGCCTTTATCTCCAATGTATTTCTGTCTTTTATATTAAAAGAAATTTTCGAAATCAATAAAAATGTATGACAAATATTTACCTAAAATTAAGTGTCAATTTATTTGCTAAAATATTATGTTGAATCAACTTTTTTTAATTGATAAAAAATAAATATTTTTATTATTTGGATAATAAGGTATTTACATTATTAAATTAATCTTCCATCATTTTTTATTATAGAATATTTTTCTACACTATTGTATTCCTAACAAATTAAAATGTACAAAATATTTGATAAAAATTATTAAAAGAAAATGTATTGTCTTTGATAAATTAGGTTCAAAATTGAAACTTTCTAACTAATGCAATATAATGAAAGTTTTTGGTTAAAAGGTAATTTAGCACATAATTATTACAATTATTTAAAATTATTAAGTAATTAATTATAATTTATTAAATTTATTAATAATTAATTCAATAAATTTTAACAAACATTTAATTATTTCATAATATTTACCAAAACTATTTAATAAATCTTAAATTATTATTAAAATATTCTAATAAATTTTAATAATTGGTAATTAATTATAATAATTTAGAATTTATTTAAAAAAGTTGAATTATATTAAATAAAAAAGATATATTTTAATAAAATCTACTGGTTAATATCTATTTATTCTCATAAACTGATAATTAATTATAATTATTAGCAAATTAATTGTAAAAATATTCTTTTTTTAGAATTTCAAATTTTAATTACTTTTTAGAAGTAACAAAATCAAGTTATTTAATCTAAGCATCAGACACTTTAAATAATTTGTCTGTATTAATCTATTTATTTAAATTAATAATTTATTTCTTATTAATAATATATCTTTCATTAGTTCATTCACTAAAATCTATCAAATTTATATTTTAAAAAACATTAAATTTTATAAATAATATTTGTTAATTTTTACCTTAACTCTTTCACTACTAATCTTTTTATTCTCATCATTTAAGATTATAAAACCTTTTAATTTTCTGATCTTTTTTTGAAATATTTAAAAGTTAATTTTATAAAAATTATAAAATGGATACTTTAATGAATAGGTAACCAAATAAAATAATAAAAATTTTACTCTACTATTAGAGTTAATGTTGTAAGTTATGAGCAATTTCTTAAAGCTGACCCTAAACCACAAACACCTTCATCTCCAATTTCATTATAGCTTTTATATTTAAAGAGATAAGCAAAAAAATAAGAGAATAAATTAGAGTTAAAAAGTGGAAGAAAATAAAATAATATAAAATTTTACTTTAATTAGAGAGTTAATGTAGTAAGTTATGAGCAATTTCCTAAAGCAGACCCTAATCCACAAGCACCTTGATCTCTAATGATATTTTCACTATCATTTTTAAAGAGTTAATAAAAAAATAAGATAGGAAAGAGAATAAATTTGTGTAGAAAAGTGGAAGAAAATAAAATGATATAAAATTTTACACTAATTAAAGATTTAATGTAGTAAGTTA
>JH651259.1:386722-405244 GCA_000260095.1 Tetrahymena borealis | reverse complement strand
AGAGAGAGAGAGAAATCTTTTAAAAGCAAATGAACAACTAGCAAAATAAGTATTTTTAACTTACAAATATCTATGTAAAATAGGATGACTTAATTAATATAAGGGTGTTATTAAAATAGTTTAAAAGTATTTTTTTATTTCTATCTTTCATCTGTATTTAATCAATTTCAGTATATTCACTGATCACTTAAATGTCCTAAAGATAGAATCAGCACCAGTGAATTTGAAAATGAGATGATTAACTCTACAAACTGATAGGAGCTTTAAAGTAGCATAATATTTGATTGCAGAGGAAATAAAACTAAAAATAAAGATATCACAAACTAGAGCAATAATATAATTAACAATCCAACCATTTGAAGCTGATGGTTAGGAATTAGCCATAACAATTAATATAGAATAATAGCAGAAAAACAAGAAGCCTAATAAAAGGAAAAATCCAATTATTTTTAATGGTTTTTTAGTCAAAGTGAATTTATAGATAATCTTAAAAAGGCCAAAAATAAGGGAAGATACTAAGGATAATGCACATACTTACACAATAGTCAAATTTTCTCCAAAAATAGCGTTTAATGTAAGCAACCAAATAATTTAATTGTAGAAAAGACTAAATCTATATAAGCGTGATTATTTTTTGTCATAAATAATAAATATTTAGAGGAGATCATGAAATACACATGTACCCTTAAATAGGGATAGTCCTGATAAGTAAACGTAAGATAATTATCGGATTAATTTTTATTTTTCTATTTCTTCTCTTCTCTTCATTTCTTTTTTTGAGATTTCAGGAGTATTTGTAATTTTATCTTCAGTATTTAGCATTATTTTAGCTATGTCTTACTATTTGAGATTTTCATTTGTTAAATATGCCTGCTATTCATGATTTCTACCATTTTTATTGTGCACATTTGGAGTATATTTAAAATCTTTCTTGTTAATGTTTTCGTCTTCGAAATAAATTTAAACATTAGTATCACCTTAAAGCTTGATTAAAGGCTCACTCTAAAGCAATTTTAAGGGGTGTTCTTAAGTATTTTTCCCACCGAAGATACCCTTAGACCCTTATTAGGAACTTTCTTAAATAGTTGCTTAAGTGGTTCGATTAGTATTTTTATTTACTAGTTGATTATTTTACATTATCATAGCAGAGCTTCCACTATTATAACCTTAGTTAGTATAAAAATTATCATTATTATTATTTGGTGTGTCTATTAAATTAAAAAAAATTAAACTTAATTACTAACTTTATTAAATGTTATAGAATTTAATTAAAATGCTGGAATTAATAATTAATTAAATTTACTTTATGAAGAAGGAATCTCTATTTATGCTTTCTCTTCATTTATCCTATATTTGTTTTCAATTTATATTCTGATCTCCTCTTCAGTTATTTTATCATGTATAGATGGTCTTTGTTTCCTCTTATTTTTTTTAATTTAAGTATCACTAGCTAAAGCTGTCAACGTTGATCCTGTTGTTTATCTGCCTGTTACTTTATCTGTTTTATCAAGCTTTACACCTACTATAGCCGTTGCAATTAGTAATATATTTATTATGATTATCACATAAATACAAGAGAACTTATACCAATTACTTTAAGAAAAAATGGAACTAAATCCTTGTTCACTGAAAATATTATTCAAGTTTTCATTTTCGAATAAGGCTTCTACATCAGCTACTAAGGAAGTATAATTGGGTGTAGAGCAAGCACAAATAACGTTAAATTTGGGATTATCCTAAATAGTTATAGTCTAGCAGGAGGATTTAGTCCAAACTTTTTATATTCTTTAAGTACATTTTACTTTTTGGTTACCTTAGAGATTCTGGAATTAAATATTTATCTTAGAAGGCACAGTTACTTGGTCTTAACCTTACAAAAATCTTTAATCTCCAATATTTCGAGTTATTTTCGGATATACAGCAGGATACTCTTTTTAAAGAATATCAATCATTTCCTATGTTTTGGCTTTTGAAATATAAGGTTAAAACATGTCTTTATATCCTTATTCAAAAGAGTAAATATTTTCTTTCCAGTTTTAAATTTAGACATCATAGATAATTGAAGTATCTAGCTATTTAAAATCGTATTCTTCCTTTTCATAATAAAGGTAATTTTCAAATAGTGTCTTTTAGTCCACTTTTTAAACAGAAATATCTACTGTCGGAGATTTTCTTTTAATAGTTTAATCATTTACATGAGCAGTTATAGATAATCCATTTAAAATTAAAAAGACATTTTTTACCTAATGATCACTCCAAGAAACAGATTCTTATGTTGATTTAGACAATTCTATTATAGTTTCTGCAGTAACATCGAAAGTAATCAAGAATGTTCTCCTATATGTATCCTTGATTTCATTAAAAAAGGGTTTTAACTTTGAAATATTATCAACTCTTTCTTAGACTAAATCATTCACTTTTCTCAACCTAGTCATAAGATTAAATTAATCTGGCCCATTCTTAGAATCATAAAGACTCACTAAATTTCTCATGTTAAATTCTTAAAGGGATGAGGAATTTAAATCATTAGGCACTAACTATGGCAATATAACCATTTCTTCCTTCATATTATCTTTCAATTTTACATTGGATGGAGTAGGATCTATTTGATTATTAGTTTTTTCAAAATCTTCTATACAATCGGCCATTATTCCATAAGTACATAGTTACTTTTCAAATTTATTATTTGTCTTAAACTGGTTAGCTATCTTAAATTAATTATTCATGAAATCATCAAATTAATTTTGTGTAAAAGTGTTTTTAAGTATTTTTATTGATTCAGATTATCTTATTTTGGATTCATACTTATCTTTAATGACCACTATAAATTTGATATTACCAGGAGGCAAATAAGTTTCTATTGTATTTACTCTACTAAATTCTGTTAAGTATTTTCTTTTATAATCATCAGGGTATTCCATTTCTAAAACTTCTAGCTCTGGTTTGTTATAATACATGAACTAGTATAAAAGTTCGCTATTAGTATCACTCTTGCAGTTTATAATAGATATTTTTATTAAATCTACAAATGCAATTTTATTTTCTAATTTTATTTTAATTAATTAGATTTAGCTATTAAAGTAAGTAGATTAAATTATATAAAAAAATAAATATTTTACATGTATCTCCTAATTGTATATCGCAGCCATATGGAGGTTTACTTGTCTTAAAGTAGTAATTCTTGCTCGTAATGTTGTAATTATTATCTCCTTTTCCAAAGAATTTAACATAAAAATTAATGCTATTCTATTCATAATATAAATTTTGTATTTTTTCTCCTATTGCAAAGTAAACTGCACTTTCTCTCTAATCAGGAGACTCATAAAATTTTTAATTTTAAGTGACGATGATGTAAGAAAGATTTAGATTAGAACTTATTAAAAATTCGGAATTATTATACTATAGAAAAAAGCTGAGCTTTTAATCTATTTAAACATTATTATTATAGCTCTAATCGTAAATAGCAGTTAGGTTAGTAGCAGAGGGTACAGTTTTATAGGTTATATTCACTGTTTATTACTCACCTGTCCCTGAGTAAATCCCTTATAGTGTAATTATATAGGTTCCTCCAAAATCAAAATCCATAGGATTGATTATAAATTGATTAGTTTAAGGATATTACCTAGGATTCTGCCAAGCATCTTGACAATTTATTTTCAAAATTTGATCAAAACAGGTCCATATGTAAACCTTTGAAGAGTTAGATATATCTCTTATTGAGGGATATTCTATATTTCCTTCTAAGATTAATAAATCTGTAGGATTATGATATGCTAAATTGCCACCAGATATTGTAACTTATATTGGCTTTTTCTTAATAACTAAATTCTAATTAAATATATTTCCATAATATTCACTATAAATAGGCGTTATCTATTATTTAATAATAGTGAATTAAACTAACTAATTAATTTGTTAAAGTCAATTATTTAAAAGAAATCTTACATAGAGAGAGTATTGCTTATTATAATCAAAGGTATAAGGATCTATGTTGATATCGTAAGGAAAGTCTTTTAATTTAATATCTACTTTTAAATCTAGAATCCTATTTTCGGATTATTAATATGATGATGAGTCAACTACTTTATATTAGATTTAAATTGTTGTTTCAGGATCCCCAATAAAATATAGAAATGAACAATTTATTCTTATTGTAATTTAATCTGAATTCATTAAAGGTAATGAATTCAATAAACTGTTAGTGCATACAGGAGTTAAATCCCTTTTTGACCAAAAAGTGACAGTGTTCGTAGATATTAGATCATAAGGGTAAAGACACTCGAAAGAGAATACCACAAACGTTTCTTCTATTGAAAAAAGTGATTAGGGGAGAGGAATTTATTTAAAAGAATACAAAAGATCTAATTAATTGATCATTAATTATAAATCGCTCTATTGAATGTTTTTAGATTTATCAATAACTGAATAATTAGGCCCTGCATCTTAGAAGTAATCTTTTTTGTGAACAAAATTATCATAATTAACATAAAAATTTTATTAGTCCGTTTGAAAATAGTAGATTGGATCTTTAAAATAGCACAATTTCTCTGTAAAATCATTAGCATAAAAGTAAGCCTATTGGAGTGCTCCTTTTTGGTATAATGGCTGAAAGGTTATAGATGTAGAATCAATTAGAATGTCTCCATCTATTATTTAGAGAAGGTTTTAGTAGAATTACGGAATTCTATGATATGTTCTTTAAGACAGGGGATTATTCTCTTTTTTTAAAGAATATTTTCAATTTATAAATCTTCTTAACTAAAAAAATATCTCTTACTAATTATGATTTGAAATTTATTAGGATCATTTTAATTGATGAAGCAGCTAATTTATTCTTAAATATCAGTCTCATAATTTTCAAGATAATAGCAGTTAGAATACTAAGGAATGAATGCAGAACTTCTTACTCCACCTTCGATTTAATTACTGAACTCAGCTATTATTTCTCCATCTTAATAAGTTACTTAGTATATCAAATCAGTTGGATTTGTGCACCATTCTTTATTTAAAATAATTGATAAATAAATTTAAAAGCAGAAGTATTATAAAAAAATATTACATCTCATAATTTATTTAGGACTGTCACACACACAATCATTTCCTTTTTTAGTAAAGCCTATATAGCAATATTCAGAGCTATCTGTTGAGCCACAAAATAACTAGTTAGGTCCACATTGAACACAAGCATTATTGATTTTTTTATATCCTACTGGGCAGCTTTGACAATCAGGAAGCATAAACTTATCAACACACTTCAAACATGATATGGTTGAGATTTTGTCATAGATTTAGCAATTAGAGTTAGTATCATCTAAAGCGTTAGAGTAATCTATTTTTTCTAGAATTCTATTATATTAAGAATCGATAAATGAGTATTCAATATCATTTGGAACAGGAACAATAAGAAGAGCTAAGTTTCTAATTGCTAAATTAAAGAGTAAAAAAATGGCAAACCTTATTTTCATTAAGAATGTTATTAAAAAAGTTATTTTATTCTATTAGTTTATTTATATTTCTTCTAAGAAAGTAATTATATTTAATAACTCAAATATAAAACCTAAAAAGATCAGACAAGAAAAACTGATATAACCTTATTTCTACCAACCCAAATATTTTCTCAAAAATTTCCCCTCTTTTCTCCTTCAACTTCTTAATTGAAAATCTAATCAGATTAATTACTATTTTGCTAAATTTTTAATAAAATTTTTGATTAAACAATTGAACAATTTCCTGTCTTTTCAATAGAGCGCGAATCTTTTATTTTCAAAAAGAATAATTAGAATCTAAACAAAACTATTAAACTGAGAAAAATAAATATTATCCTAACTTTTCTGAGATTACTTCTGCTTTTTTAATATTTTTGAGAAAAATAAATAAATCTATTAATTTCTATTGAATGTTTACAAAATTAAATTTGCAATATCAAATTTAAATGCAAAAAATTGGATTTTCTTTATATTGTTTATTTTCTTATAATTGATTAATTTTTTTCTAGAAAGCCATATAAGAATTTAATAGATTATAAGGAAAATATATAAATTTGATTAATCTTATAGATTATACTTTCTTGAGGCAAAAATATACGTAAAGAGAAAGGTTGATGACACGTTTAATCAATCAAACAAAATATTGAGAAAAGAATAAAAAATAAATAAATAAAAAATTAACTAAAAAATCTTCAATTAAACTCATATTGGTAGTTTTCTTTTTAAATAATATTATATTTATCTACTTAGTAAGAAGAAAGAAGGGAGTATAGATAGATAGATAGATTTAACTCACTATTATAAAATAGTATTTTCTATTTGATAATATTTACATTTAATACAGTGCGATCAAAGGTTACTCGTTTTAAATCATTATTAATTTTTAGTATGATTTTCTTGAGCACAACATCAATCAACCTTTAGCATTTGCTAAATAAATTGCATTAAACCTGTAAAGATATTTAAAAAATTTATAATTAACTATATCTTCATTTAAAAATATAAATTCAATTCCTAGACAACAATATTATCTAGCAATTTTTCTTGATATAAGCAAAATGAATATTTATGATTTGTAATTATTTAAAAATATCTTAATAAATATTTGAAATATAAAATCAAAAATTTTTAAGAATAAATATTTTAAATATTAAATTTTCTAAAATTGGATTATTATTTTGTTTTCATTATTTAAGTATTTTGTTTGAGGGTTTATCATCAATAAGCGATCCATGAAACATCTTAAAGAAAATATCTGTAAATGTAAGTTTATATGTAATAAGAAATAGGAATGTAGTAAGTATTTTAAAAGATTTTGAGCGCATTAGTATAAAATTATAAATAGTAAATCAAAAAACTTAAAGCAAAGTGGAGGATAATCAATTAATGCAATAATTGCCCATAGAAATTTTAGAAATTTAAAGTTAAGTTCTTAATTATATTGGTTTAATAAAGTAGTATTTTAAGAAAGAATGAAAATCCTTTAACTATACTTTATTTTAATAAATGCTGTTAACTATCTAACTAACAAAGCTTTTTTAGATTCTAAGCAATTTTCTACAATATTTTATATTTTCTTTTACTATTTTATCTTTTTATAATTTCGTTTCTTTTACAAGTATATATGCCCCAGTAAAAGAATGAGAGAGAAAGCAAGTAAATGAATGAACCTAATAATAAAACCAAAACAACCTAATATATATACAAACTTTATTAGTGATAAAAAGATAAATAAACATAGGCTTCGAAGAAAATTTACAAAACTTCACTTATTTATTTGTAAAAATGATAGGTATTACCTATTTCCTTAGAATTTGTTCTAAATCGATTATACAAATTAAGAAGGTAAGTAAAATAAACTCAACTTTCCTGATTTATCTATTTATTAAATCTGGTCTTCTTCATAACTGTTTCCTTCCTTCCTTCTTACTTTTATTTCTATTATCTCTTTTGCCTATTTATTACAAATTTTATATCAACTATGCAATTTCTCCTAACATAATTAGTTTACTTAACTACTTCTTACTTTCATTTCTAATATAAATTATAAATTATAATAAACATCATCAAATCTTATTTACACTTTTTCACGAATAAATTAATTTCTTAATTAAAACAAATTTAAAAAATCCCCCTCCTCTAAAAAATTAAAAAACTAGACGCAAGAATCGATACATTAAATTAAGAACACGAGACTAGCTTTTATATTATATGCTTCTATTCTGTCATAACCTAATATACTATAAGTAAGTAAACATTATATTTCATTTAATTTAAATCTAATTCTAAAAGTTAAGTTGATTGATGATACACATTTTTTTTTACTTTTTATAAAAATTAAAAAATGAAAATGAAGCTAATCAATTATTTTTAATTTAAGATTAATTTATTTATTTACATAGATTGCACAATTTTATAAATAATAATAAAAATAATATTTTTTATCACCCATCAACATAATAACCTTATGATTAAATATTCTTTGAATTTAAAATAACTAGTTTTTTAAATTTTCTTTATAATAAAAGTATAATTTTTTAATAAGTTGATCGTTCTCTGATATCAATAGTAATCTCATTTAATTATTATAATTTGCATAACGTTTTTATCAAATTTGAATATTACTACTCTTAGATTCCAAACAATGCTAAATTTAGAGTCAAAAGTGATTTTAATTCACAAATACTCTCAGAAATTAAATAAATTTAGTTGTTATCTTAATCAGTAAAAGAAAGCCAACACTATATTTATAAAATTTAGGCGTTTTACCAAGATGAGATCACATTACAAAACTTTTAATAAGCTTCTTTACTCATAAGATTTTAAAATCTAATATTTATAGATTTAAAATGAAGTTATTTTAAGACTTCGCAAAATTCAGGTATGGATTTATAATTATATTAGACCAATTCAATTGGGATGTTATTATTTATTGATTTGAAGAAATTGCTATCTATAATTTTGATTTCACTTTACAGTTAATGCTCGATAGTGATAGAAAAATTTAAAAAAGATAAACAAATATGATTTTGTTTAAATACTATTTTTAACTTGCAATTCTTAGATCTTTTATTAAAAATATTGGCAAATTTACTCTTTAATATTACTTCATTTTGCTTTTATTTTATTTATAAGTTTATTCCTTTAAGATATTTTAATTCATGTAAATTTTCTAAGAAATCACTTACATTTTCAGAATCCAATTAATTGTTTTAGTCAATTCGAATGTTTAATTAAATCAAATTTGTAAGCGATTTTAGCGATTTCATTACCTCATTTCCTCCTTGAGAGTTACAATAATTATTCTTACCAATTTATAAAGAAAGTTAGTTTAATTTATTCATATTATTTAAGAACTTTCCTAATTATGGAGAAGGGTTATTTTAATAATCTCTATATAAATTACTTGATAAAAAGGTTAATTTATCTAAATTTTATAAACTAATTAGTCCATTTTCTAAATAGATTAGACCTTCTTAGCTAAAATTATTGCTTTATTCAATTTTTATCTAACAATTTTTTAAATTTTTAATATTAATCAAAGAATTTCCAAGGCAAAAAGCTCCTTTATCCGATAAACAAATTGATATTTCTAATGAATTCAGATTTTTTAAATTAGAAATCCCCTCCATTAAAAGATAGTCAAAATCAAAAGGATCATTAATATCTATTTTTAGGTGTTCAAGATTTTGTGTATGTTGAAATCCCTCTTTAAGATTTTCAATAGTACTTCTTTCTATTAATAGTTTTTTAGTTTATATACTTAAGTAATTAATTTTACTCAATTTAGAGAAATCATTAAATAGATCTAAGTTTAAGTAACTTGATGCGATAGATTCAATATTTAGTTTTAGTGAATTCAAATACTTTAAATTATTGATTTTAGAAATTGAATGTTTTAATTCTGTTAAGAAATCAGATTTATTGTCTTTAATCGTAAAATATAAGATGATATCAGTAATTTAACTATTACATTAATTGGCAATGTCCTCATTTAGCTCATTTTCTACCAAACTATTTAATTCATTATCAATAATTGCTTTTTCAATGCCATCTTAGTGGCTTTTTGATTCATAACTTGTTTAAAATATTTATTTTGAAGAAATGAATATTTAATTTAATTTATTTAAACTTAGAGAACTATTGAATATTTAATTTCCTAACATTCCCTCACAATTTAATTCAAGTTTTATTTTTTACAACTATTTTAGTTAATTCATCGATTTTGATAATAATGTCTCTCCTTTTTGAGAAATTTTTGAGCTACATTCCAGTCTTAAGCTTAATGACCTCAAATTTTGCTAATTTACTAGAGCTTATGCTAGTTTTGCAGCTCCAACATCAGTTAACTAACCTTAATCACAAGCTATATATAATTTATTTAGATTCTTTAATTCTTTTATCCCCGAAGCATAGAATAATAAAGGATCTTCTTTTGAATTATTTTAATTTTCATCAATAATTTTGAGTACTTTTAAACTTTAAAGATTAAAACAAGCCTCACTAAATTATTAATTGTAAGAATTATTCAAATCATGTTAAATAGATAGATTTAAGTTTTACAATTTAGTGCTCTATTTCAAAGCTAATAGAATTTATATTAGGTTCAAAGAACTAATATCCCCATCAATACAGATTGACAAGCTTTCTAAACTTTTTAGATTAGTGATAGATTCCATAAAGCTGTTTATCTTATAATCAGTAAATAATTTAACATTTATCTCCAAAATTTTTAAATTTTTTAAATGTTTTAAGCAATGGACTATTTCAAATTATTCGTCTTATTCATAACCTGTTTACAAACTAATAGTTAATTAGTTTAAATTTTGTAAACTTTTAATAGCTTCTATAAATTCTTCTATTACTTTTTAATCTTCTAAATTTTGGAAAAATAAATTAAGTTTAAGTTTACTAAGGTTGGTTAATTTTTTCAATGAGGAGTTAAGGATATTAATATCTACAAACCAAGGGTTTCTATCAAAATATTCTCCTATTAATAACTCTAAGCTTTCTAGATTAAGTAAATATTAAATGGAATCAAATAATATTCCAGTGTCTAAATTTTGTGTACTATCAACTATCTTTAATTCCAGATTTTTTAATTGTTTAAGAAATCTTATATTATGGAATAATACAGATTTATCTGTTACATTTTGATGCTTTACAAATATCATTCTCAAATCCTCTAGATTATTTAAATACTGAAATGTCTCACCAAGTTTCTTATAGCCAAACTAACTGATGTAACTCGTAAGATTAAGATTGAGTATATTTAAGCTCTTCATAGATTGGAAAGCATCGGATAGTTCTATCATAAATTCATCATAAAATCTATATTTGAGGTTTCCTAAAGTTAAATATACATTTTTTAATTTAGAAAGTTATTTCAAACTCTCACCAAAAATAATTTAGTTATCTTTAGTTTGAGCAAAATTATCTCTAATGTATAATGATATTTTTGTTAGATTCCTCAATTTTCCTATAAATCTTATGTATTATTCATTATCTTCCATCAGCAATTAATATTACAAATAATTTAAATCTAATTCCTCTAAGAATTATAATTCACAAATGTTAGAGTATAATTAATTGATTTAAGAATTATTAAATAACATTATTTAGTTAAAATCTACAATGAGAATCTTTAATTTTTTAAGTTAACTTAAAGAATATATGAATTTATCTAACCAAAAAGTACCTGTATCATTCTTAATTAAAATAATTTCTAGCTTATGAAGATCTTTCAAAAGAGTAATCTAATTTAAAAGTTCTAAAAAGTCCTACTCACCAATATTTTGGAAATTTAAAGACAAAGATAATTCTTCTAGTTATTTTAAATGATAAAATTCATTCCAAATGGATATGTTGTTTTCTCCCTCAATATTCTTAGTGATATCTTCTAAGCATAACTTTAATTTGGTTAAATTGTTGAGTCCTTTGATTGAACTCATTAAATATTTTATAGATTATGAGTTCACATAGTTATTATTTCCTATGCTTAATTCCAACTCTTTTAACTCAGGTATGGATTAAATAGCATTTGTCAAGGCAATTAATCCAGAATTCTCTAGTTAGCACAAACTATCAATCTTAATATTGAGTTTAGTAAGATTTACTAATTTTTTGATAGTATTAGAGATTAAGATATATCCCATTTCAAATAGAATGCATTTTTTCATTACTATAATCTCTAGATCTTTCAAATGTATGAGATTACCTAATGAATTTTCAATAGCTTAGAGATAGGATTTTTCTTATCCTTTTATGTTATTAATTGTAAGCTTTAATTAGGATTCACTATATGATTATAAATAATCAGCTAACTAGCTTTCAGAATAGTTCTCAATTTTTATCATTTTTATTCGATAAATCTATTTTATAAAGTTTTATTTATTTTTCTAAATATTTATTTATACTTTTTTGTATTCTTTGATCAATTTATAGTTATAATTAAACCTTAAAGTGTCTAATTCAATTTATGGGAATTATTTGTCTATTAGCAAAATTTATTATTTACAACCTTTAATCAAAAAATCCATTTAATATTAAAACTTTATTTTATTAATGGAGGCAGGGAGGGAGTGAGTGAGTGGAAATTCAGAATTTTATTTATTGATAAGGCACTTTCAAAGATGATAAGATAAGAAATTAAAAGAGTTAAAAACTATTTTTTAATCCCTAGCTTTTTATTATAATTCATAAAAAATAGTATGTATTCACTTTGATAAAAATTCTATTAAATAATTTAATTCAAAAAATATACTTTATTATTAAATCTATCATTAAAAATAATAAATATGATTTGAAAACACTGAAATATTTAATTCAATAACTTTGAAAGGATTAGATGAATTAATTTTCAATCATTATTTAAAAAATATAAAGCTATTTTTGATTAATTATTTTCAGCTTTTAAAATTATAATTTACATTTATTAGGAATAGAATAGAAAAGAAAAATAGTGAGTTATAAAAATGATAGGAGACTAATTTAAAAGTGTAAATACTATATTACTAAATTATTTCATATTAAATAATTATATTTTTTATAAACCAAAAGTTGATTCATCAAAAATATTTAGAAAATAATGAGACATTTATTTTTAAGTAATTTTTACTATTTTTATTACTTAATCAAATAGAAAATAATTTATTATTTTTTACTTAAATCATTTAATACAAAAGGGGAGATAGAATTGGAGATGAAGGTGCATGTCATTTAGGATTAGCATTAGCAAATTCTTCATAATTTGCTACATTAACTCTTGATTTATCGTAATTTTTATTTTTCTTCTACTTTTCTTATGAGCAAATTTCTTAAAAAATCTTAATTTATCATTATTTTATTATGTTTTTCTTCCAATTTTCATTAAAAGTTTATTCTTCTATTTATTATTTTTTAATTATATCTTTAATTACAAAAGGTGTAATAGTATTGGAGAAGAAGGTGCTAGTCGTTTAGGGTCTGAATTAGGAAATTGTTCATTACTTACTACATTAAATCTTAATTTAGAGTAATTTTTATTATTTTTTTATGACATTTCATAACAAATTATCTTATTTTTATTAACTTAAATTTAAAAGTTTCAATAGAATTTTTGAGTAAGGTGGTTATAATTTAGGATCTGGATTAGCAAAATGTTCATAGCTTACTACTTTAAATCTTAGTTTATCGTAATTTAATATTATTTTATTTTCTCCTACTTTTCAAACAAATTTATTCTCTTAAATTAGTTTATTTTTACATTAATTCTTTAAATATAAAAGGTTTAATGGCACTATTGAGAAATAAGGTAATTATTTAGGATCTGGATTAGGAAATTGCCCAAATCTTACAACACTAACTCTTAATTTAAAGTAAATTCATTTTTTTTATTTTCTTACATATTTCAAAAACAAATTTATTCTATTGAAATTGTTACTTATTATTAAACTCTTTAAATGTGAAAGGTGTAATAGAATTTTTGGATCAAGTGCTTGTCTTTTAGGATCTGAATTAGGAAATTGTTCATAGCTTACTATATTAACTCTTGATTTATTGTAAATTTATATTCTTTAGCTTTTCAAAATTAATTCATTCTCTTTACTATCTTACTATAATCTTTAATTAGTAGTAATTAAATTTCAGATGAAGGAGCTTGTGGTTTAGGATCTGGATTAGGAAATTTATCATAACTTTCTAAATTAACTCTTGATTTATCGTATTTTTTTAATCTGCTACTTTTGATAAAGAAGTTAATCTCTTGAATTATATTTTTTACTTATTTTGTTAAATATAAAAGGTTTAATGAGATTTAAAGTTAAGGTGCTAGTGGCTTAGGATCTGGATTAGCAAATTGTTTGTAACTTACTGAATTAAATCTTAAGTTATAGTAATTATATATTATTTTTATTTTCATAATAAATTTAGTAATTGTTATTTTTACTTAAAATTTAAATAAACAAGTAAAAATAGAATTAAAGATTAAGGTGCTTGTGCCTTGGGGTCTGGACTAAGAAAATGCTCATAACTTACTACCTTAAACCTCAATCTATAGTAGGTTTTTATATTTTTACTTCCACATTCCTATAATTTATTCTTTCTAAATATTATTTTTTAATTTATTTAAATTAATAAGTAAAAATTGGATTGAAGATTAAGGTACTAGGGATTTAGGATTAAGATTAGGAAATTGCTCATAACTTACAACATTAATTCTTGATTTAGGGTAATTTTATTTTATATTTTTCTTATACTTTTGATAAAAAGAGTATACTTTTCATTATTTTTTACCCGAAACTATAAATAAAAAGGAGAAATGGTATTAGAGATTCAGGTGCTTGTAGTTTAGGATCCGGATTAGGAAATTGCTCATAACTTATTACATTATAACTAAATTTAATGTAACTTTTTAAATTTTTTCTTTCAGATTTCATAGCATATGTATCATCTTTAATTTATTTTTAATTAAATCATTAAATAAATAAGTAAAAATTGGATTAAAGATTAAGGTGCTTGTGGTTTAGGATCAGGATTAGGAAATTGCTCAAAACTTACTTCGTTAAATTTTAATTTGAAGTAACTTTAAAATTTTTTTTTCCTTTTCATTACTAATTTATAATCTCTATTTTGTTATTTTAACTTATAACCTTAAATAAATAAGAAAAAATGATAATGGAAATTAAGGTGCTTATGACTTTGCCTCTGGATTAAGAAATTGCTCATAACTTACTACAATAATTCTTAGTATCAAGTAAATCTCAATTTTTTAATTTTTTAAAAGAGAATTTTAATTATATTTAATTTAAGTAATTGCAATAGATCTCCTCTAAAACGAAAACTAAATAAAGCATAAAGATTAGTGAAGATGGAATTACAATTGTAAAATGACACATTTTGATTATACATATTAATTCTTTTTAAATATTTATTTTAGAATATGAATTCATAAAGGAAACAAACAATATTGATGCTTTCAATAAATAATAAATACATTAATATAATATTTATGTAAAATATTAATTAGAATAAATTAATTAAAGTGGTGTCAACATAAATTTAATACACAAATTAGAATTGTTTTATGATCTAAAATTTATTTATTTTTATTAAATTTACTAAATTGATAAATATCATTTTTATTTTAATTTTAAATATATCTTTACACAGGATGAATTTACTAATATCTATTTTAATTTTATTCTTATTTATATTTTACAAGAAAAAAAAATAAATCTATTTTAAATTCAAATTTGAAATAAAAATGAAAAGTATGGAGATATTTTTAGAGAAAGATATATAAGAAATGTTGATAAATATAAAATTATCATTGATAAAGTAGATATTTCGATATAATGTCAAATGATTTAAAAATATTGGATTATTAGGAAAGAAATTAAATTAAAAATAAATCTAAAATTTTAAATAATTAAGTAATTTGCTTCTTTTAAAAAATTATCTTTACTAAAATTAATTATAATATTGATCATAATTTAGATTAATTATTAAATAGCTTATATAGTATTAAAAAATTGTATTTTTAAATACAAATATTTTACATATTTAAAATAAATGTTTTACTTGAAATATATTTTAAATATTTTTCTTTATATTGCAAAAATTGTGCAAATCTTAATCTATAAAATTAGATATTAGATTTTTCTAGAGCTTATGATATTTTAAATTGAAAATTTTTAGTTATAAAATCTTATTTGCTCTTGTTTAAAATGTATAATTACTACTTCTATCTTTAATTTTAATAAATCTAATTGAGTCAGGTTTTCTCTTTAATTTGTTTTAATTAACTTTTACACACACAAATATAAAAAATAATTTAATCAACACTTTTTATTCTAAACTGTTTGCAAAAATTATAAATATAATCATAAACAACAAAAATTAACTACATTATCATGAAATAAAAGATATTGTTTTTTTAGAATTTCAAATTTAATTATTTTTAGAAGTAACAAATTCAAATTATTTAATCTAAGTATCAGATACTTTAAATAATTTGTCTGAATTAATCTATATATTTAAATTAATAATTTATCTCTTATTAATTATCTATCTTTCATTAGTAAAATCTATCAAATTTTTTCAACACTAATCTCTTTATTCTCATTATTTAAGATATAGCCTATAAATTTTCTGATCTTTTATTTGAAATATTTAAAAGTTAATTTTATAAAAATTATAAAATGGATACTTTAATGAATAGGAAAACCAAATAAAATAAAATAAAATTTTACAATTATTAAAGAGTTAATGTAGTAAGTTATGAGCAATTTCTTAAAGCAGACCCTAAACCACAAGCACCTTCATCTCCAATTTTATTATTGCTTTATATTTAAAGAGTTAAGTAAAAAAATAAAATAGGAGAGAGAATAAATTTGTGTTGAAAAGTGGAAGAAAATAAAATAATTAAAAATTTTACTTTAAATAAAGAGCTAATGTAGTAAGTTATGAGCAATATCCTAAAGCAGACCCTAAACTACAAGCACCTTGATCTCCAATTTTATTAAAGCTTTTTTTAAAGAGTTAAGTAAAAAAATAAAATAGGAGAGAGAATAAATTTGTGTGAAAAGTGGAAGAAAATAAAATAATTTAAAATTTTACCCTAAGTAAAGAGTTAATGAAGTAAGTTATGAGCAATTTCTTAAAGCAGACCCTAAACCACAAACACCTTGATCTCCAATAATGTAATTTTACCTATTATATTTAAAGAGTTTAGTAAAAAAATAAAACAGGAGAGAGAATCAATTTATATTGAAAAGTGGAAGAAAATAAAATAATTTAAAATTTTACTGTAAATTAAGAGCTAATGTAGTAAGTTATGAGCAATTTCCTAAAGCAGACCCTAAACCACAAACACCTTGATCTCCAATATAATTTTACCTATTATATTTAAAGAGTTAAGTAAAAAAATAAATTTGTGTTGAAAAGTGGAAGAAAATAAAATAATTAAAATTTTACTTTAAATAAAGAGTTAATGTAGTAAGTTAAGAGCAATTTCCTAAAGCAGACCCTAAACTACAAGCACCTTGATCTCCAATTTTATTATTGCTTTTATATTTAAAGAGTTAAGTAAAAAAATAAAATAGGAGAGTGAATAAATTTGTGTTGAAAAGTGGAAGAAAATAAAATAATATAAAATTTTACAATAATTAAAGAGTTAATGTAGTAAGTTATGAGCAATTTCTTAAAGCAGACCCTAAACCACAAACACCTTGTTCTCCTATTCTATTTTCCCTATTATATTTAAAGAGTTAAGTAAAAAAATTAATTTGTGTTGAAAAGTAAAAGAAAATAAAATAATATAAAAATTTACTCTAATTCAAGAGTTAATGTAGTAAGTTATGAGCAATTTCCTAAAGCAGACCCTAAACCACAAGCACCTTCATATCCAATTTTATTATAGCTTTTATATTTAAAGAGTTAAGTAAAAAAATAAAATAGGAGAGAGAATAAATTTGTGTTGAAAAGTGGAAGAAAATAAAAAAATATAAAATTTACGCTAATAAAAGAGTTAATGTAGTAAGTTATGAGCAATTTCCTAAAGCAGACCCTAAACCAATAGCACCTTGATCTTTAATTTTATTAGCCCTTTTATATTTAAAGAGTTAAATAAAAAAATAATATCTGAAAGAGAATAAATTTGTGCTGAAAAGTGGAAGAAAATAAAATAATATAAAATTTTACTTTAATTAAAGAGTTAATGTAGTAAGTTATGAGCAATTTCCTAAAGCAGACCCTAAACCACAAGCACCTTGATCTCTAATTTTATTATTGCTTTTATATTTAAAGAGTTAAGTAAAAAATAAAATAGGAGAGAGAATAAATTTATGTTGAAAAGTGGAAGAAAATAAAATAATATAAAATTTTACAATAATTAAAGATTTAATGTAGTAAGTTATGAGCAATTTCCTAAAGCAGACCCTAAACCGCAAGCACCTTGTTCTCCAATATTATTGTACCTATTATATTTAAAGAGTTAAGTAAAAAAATAAAATAGGAGAGAGAATAAATTTATGTTTAAAAGTGGAAGAAAATAAAATAATATAAAATTTTACTTTAAATCAATAGTTAATGTAGTAAGTTATGAGCAATTTCCTAAAGAAGACCCTAAACCACAAGCACCTTGATCTCTAATGCTATTTTCACTATTATATTTAAAGAGTTAAGTAAAAAAATAAAATAGGAAAGAGAATAAATTTGTGTTGAAAAGTAGAAGAAAATAAAACTTTTACATTAAATCAATAGTTAATGTAATAAGTTATGTGCAATTTCCTAAAGCAGACCCTAAACCACAAGCACCTTAATCTCCAATTTTATTATAGCTTTTATATTTAAAGAGTTTAGTAAAAAAATAAAATAGGAGAGAGAATAAATTTGTGTTGAAAAGTTGAAGAAAATAAAAAAATATAAAATTTACGCTAATAAAAGAGTTAATGTAGTAAGTTATGAACAATTTCCTAAAGCAGACCCTAAACCACAAGCACCTAGTTCGCTAATGCTATTGCCTCTATTATATTTAAAGAGTTAAATAAAAAAATAA
>JH651259.1:366727-383754 GCA_000260095.1 Tetrahymena borealis | reverse complement strand
TGATCTCCAATGCTATTATAACTATTAAATTTAAAGAGTTAAGTAAAAAATAAAATAGGAAAGAGAATAAATTTGTCTTGAAAAGTGGAAGAAAATAAAATAATTTAAAATTTTACCCTAAGTAAAGAGTTAATGTAGTAAGTTATGAGCAATTTCCTAAACCAGACCCTAAACCACTAGCACCTTGATCTCCAATGCTATTATAACTATTAAATTTAAAGAGTTAAGTAAAAAATAAAATAGGAGAGAGAATAAATTTGTGTTGAAAAGTGGTAGAAAATAAAATAATATTAAATTTTACTATAATTAAAGAGTTAATATAGTAAGTTATGAGCAATTTCCTAAAGCAGACCCTAAACTACAAGCACCTTGTTCTCTAATGCTATTACCTCTATTATATTTAAAGGGTTAAGTAAAAAAATAAATTGGGATAGAATAAATTTGTGTTGAAAAGTGGAAGAAAATAAAATAATATAAAATTTTACATTAAATCTAGAGTTAATGTAGTAAGTTATGAGCAATTTCCTAAAGCAGACCCTAAACCACAAGCACCATTATCTCCAATGCTATTGTTCCTATTATATTTAAAGAGTTAAGTAAAAAATAAAATAGGAGAGAAAATAAATTTATGTTGAAAAGTGGAAGAAAATAAAATAATATAAAATTTTACTATAAATGAAGAGTTAATGTAGTAAGCTATGAGCAATTTCCTAAAGCAGACCCTAAACTACAAGTACCTTGATCTCCAATTTTATTATTGCTTTTATATTTAAAGAGTTAGGCAAAAAAATAAAATAAGAGAGAAAATAAATTTGTTTGTTGAAAAGAGGAAGAAAATAAAATAATATAAAATTTTACCCTAAGTAAAGAGTTAATATAGTAAGTTATGAGCAATTTCCTAAACCAGACCCTAAACCACAAGCACCTTGATGTCCAATTTTATTATTGCTTTTATATTTATAGAGTTAAGTAAAAAAATAAAATGGGAAAGAGAATAAATTTGTGTTGAAAAGTGGTAGAAAATAAAATAATATTAAATTTTACCTTAAATAAAGAGTTAATGTAGTAAGTTATGAACAATTTCCTAAAGCAGACCCTAAATCACAAGAACCTTGTTCTCTAATGCTATTGCCTCTATTATATTTAAAGAATTAAGTAAAAAAATAAAATAGGAGAGAAAATAAATTTGTGTTGAAAAGTGGAAGAAAATAAAATAATATAAATTTTACCCTAAGTAAAGAGCTAATATAGTAAGTTATGAGCAATTTCCTAAAGCAGACCCTAAACCACAAGCACCATTATCTCCAATACTATTATTGTTCCTATTATATTTAAAGAGTTAAGTAAAAAATTAAATAGGAGAGAGAATAAATTTGTGTTGTAAATTGGAAGAAAATAAAATAATATAAAATTTTACTATAAATAAAGAGTTAATGTAGTAAGTTATGAACAATTTCCTAAAGCAGACCCTAAACGACAAGCACCTTGATCTCCAATGTCATTACAGCTATTATATTTAAAGAATTAAGCAAAAAAAATAAAATAGGAGAGAAAATAAATTTGTGTTGAAAAGTGGAAGAAAATAAAATAATATTGAATTTACCCTAAATCAAGAGTTAATGTAGTAAGTTATGAGCAATTTCCTAAAGCAGACCCTAAACCACAAGCACCTTGATCTCCAATGTTTTTGCCTCTATTATATTTTAAGAGTTAAGTTAAAAAATTAAATAGGAGAGAAAATAAATATGATTTGAAAAGTGGAAGATAATAAAATTTTACAATAAATAAAGAGCTAATGTAGTAAGTTATGAGCAATTTCTTAAAGCAGAACCGAAACCACAAGCACCTTTATCTCCAATGCTATTGTCTCTATTATATTTACAGAGTTAAGTAAAAAAATAAAATAGGATAGAGAATAAATTTATGTTGAAAAGTAGAAGAAAATAAAATAATATAAAATTTTACTATAAATGAAGAGTTAATGTAGTAAGCTATGAGCAATTTCCTAAACCAGACCCTAAACCACAAGCACCTTGATCTCCAATTTTATTATAGCTTTAAATTTAAAGAGTTAAGTAAAGAAATAAAATAGGAAAGAGAATAAATTTGTGTTTAAAAGTGGAAGAAAATAAAATAATATAAAATTTTACTTTAAATCAAGAGTTAATGTAGTAAGTTATGAGTAATTTCCTAAAGTAGACCCTAAACCACAAGCACCTTGATCTCCAATTTTATTATAGCTTTTATATTTAAAGAGTTAAGTAAAAAAATAAAATATGAGAGAAAATAAAATTTTGTTGAAAAGTGGAAGAAAATAAAATAATATTAAATTTTACCTTAAATAAAGAGTTAATGTAGTAAGTTATGAGCAATTTCCTAAAGCAGACCCTAAACCACAAGCACCATTATCTCCAATGCTATTGTTCCTATTATATTTTAAGAGTTAAGTAAAAAATAAAATAGGAGAGAGAATATATTTGTGTTTAAAAAGTGGAAGAAAATAAAATAATATTAAATTTTACTTTAATTAAAGAGCTAATGTAGTAAGTTATGAGCAATTTCCTAAAGCAGACCCTAAACCACAAGCACCTTGTTCTCTTATACTATTGCCTCTATTATATTTAAAGAGTTAAGTAAAAAAAATAAAATGGGAAAGAAAATTTATGTTGAAAAGTGGAAGAAATAAAATAATATAAAATTTTACCCTAAGTTAAGAGTTAATGTAGTAAGTTATGAGCAATTTCCTAAAGTAGACCCTAAACTACAAGCACCATGATCTCCAATGCTATTATAACTATTAAATTTAAAGAGTTAAGTAAAAAATAAAATAGGAAAGAAAATAAATTTGTGTTGAAAAGTGGATGAAAATAAAATAATATAAAATTTTACTTTAAATCAAGAGTTAATTTAATAAGTTATGAACAATTTCCTAAAGCAGACCCTAAACCACAAGCACCTTGATCTCCTATTTTATTATTGCTTTTATATTTAAAGAGTTAAGATAAAAAATAAAATAGGATAGAATAAATTTATGTTGAAAAGTGGAAGAAAATAAAATAATATTAAATTTTACTTTAATTAAAGAGTTAATGTAGTAAGTTGTGAGCAATTTCCTAAAGCAGACCCTAAACCACAAGCGCCTTTATCTCCAATGTTATTGTTGCTTTTAAATTTAAAGAAATTTTTGAAATCAATAAAAAATGTATGACAAATATTTACTTAGATTAAAGTGTCAATTTATTTGCTAAAATATTTTGTTGAATAAACTTTTAATTGATAAAAAATAAATTTTTTTAATGCTATTTGGAGATTAAGGTATTTACTTTTTTAAATTAATCTTCTATCATTTTTTATTATTGAATATTTTTCTTTGCTTTTATATTCCTAACAAATTAAAATTAAAATGTTCAATATTTGATAAAAATTAATTAATGAAAATGTATTTTCTTTTATAAATTAGGCTCAAAATTGAAACTTTCTAACTAATCCAATATAAAAAATTTATTATATAAAACATGGGAAAAAGAAAAATATATATATTGGATATAAGAAGGTTGAACTCTATAGGTCAGAAATAAAAATTGGTTATATTTCTCTCAAGTTAAATGATATAAAAATTGTATAAATGAAAAGGGTGAAAAATAACCGAATTGAAAGTAATATATATATGTTATTAAATATATACAATTTCAATATCACTATCAGTATAAAATTAATTAACTTCATAACTATTCCCTGTTTTTCAAAATTTAAAAGACAAATTATAAGCGCAAATTTATTTGAGACACCCTGTAAATTAAAAATAAAAAAAGAGAGTGTTCACTTTTTAATCATATAAATTTCTACTTAATTTATTTCCTCCAATGCTTATCCTTCGTCATAAAAGCTCTTCATTACAATTCAAGCATTCAAATAGAAATTTAAAAAGCCAAATTTATCTTAGCTAGTTATTGATTATCACTTTGCTATATTCATTAATGATTTCTCTTAATAATTCATAAGATGTAAAGTAAGAGATTGTTAAATTTAATAGCAATCAATTATAATAATCTTTTTTCTAATGTAAAATAAGTTTTTTAGCAAATTTAAATTTAATTTTGTTTTGTGATTTTTTTAGATTTCATCTCAATAGTCAATTTAAATGAATTAGAGGATGTTTGAAATTCTATAATTTTTTATTATTAACAAATCTATTCCTTAAATTACTTACTTATAAATTTACCTATGAATTATGACTTGAAAAATAAATTTATAATCCACTCAACTAATTTGATGAACTATTAATTAAAAATCACTTTGTACTACAAAAAATTATTGGAATCAAACATAAAAAAGAATAGTTTAAATTGAGAAAGGAAAGAGTTTTTAATTTTTTAAAATTAATATAAATTTTTGAATCAAAATTATTATTTTGAATACAAAATAGAGAGAGAGAGAGAGAAATCTTTTAAAAGCAAATGAACAACTAGCAAAATAAGTATTTTTAACTTACAAATATCTATGTAAAATAGGATGACTTAATTAATATAAGGGTGTTATTAAAATAGTTTAAAAGTATTTTTTTATTTCTATCTTTCATCTGTATTTAATCAATTTCAGTATATTCACTGATCACTTAAATGTCCTAAAGATAGAATCAGCACCAGTGAATTTGAAAATGAGATGATTAACTCTACAAACTGATAGGAGCTTTAAAGTAGCATAATATTTGATTGCAGAGGAAATAAAACTAAAAATAAAGATATCACAAACTAGAGCAATAATATAATTAACAATCCAACCATTTGAAGCTGATGGTTAGGAATTAGCCATAACAATTAATATAGAATAATAGCAGAAAAACAAGAAGCCTAATAAAAGGAAAAATCCAATTATTTTTAATGGTTTTTTAGTCAAAGTGAATTTATAGATAATCTTAAAAAGGCCAAAAATAAGGGAAGATACTAAGGATAATGCACATACTTACACAATAGTCAAATTTTCTCCAAAAATAGCGTTTAATGTAAGCAACCAAATAATTTAATTGTAGAAAAGACTAAATCTATATAAGCGTGATTATTTTTTGTCATAAATAATAAATATTTAGAGGAGATCATGAAATACACATGTACCCTTAAATAGGGATAGTCCTGATAAGTAAACGTAAGATAATTATCGGATTAATTTTTATTTTTCTATTTCTTCTCTTCTCTTCATTTCTTTTTTTGAGATTTCAGGAGTATTTGTAATTTTATCTTCAGTATTTAGCATTATTTTAGCTATGTCTTACTATTTGAGATTTTCATTTGTTAAATATGCCTGCTATTCATGATTTCTACCATTTTTATTGTGCACATTTGGAGTATATTTAAAATCTTTCTTGTTAATGTTTTCGTCTTCGAAATAAATTTAAACATTAGTATCACCTTAAAGCTTGATTAAAGGCTCACTCTAAAGCAATTTTAAGGGGTGTTCTTAAGTATTTTTCCCACCGAAGATACCCTTAGACCCTTATTAGGAACTTTCTTAAATAGTTGCTTAAGTGGTTCGATTAGTATTTTTATTTACTAGTTGATTATTTTACATTATCATAGCAGAGCTTCCACTATTATAACCTTAGTTAGTATAAAAATTATCATTATTATTATTTGGTGTGTCTATTAAATTAAAAAAAATTAAACTTAATTACTAACTTTATTAAATGTTATAGAATTTAATTAAAATGCTGGAATTAATAATTAATTAAATTTACTTTATGAAGAAGGAATCTCTATTTATGCTTTCTCTTCATTTATCCTATATTTGTTTTCAATTTATATTCTGATCTCCTCTTCAGTTATTTTATCATGTATAGATGGTCTTTGTTTCCTCTTATTTTTTTTAATTTAAGTATCACTAGCTAAAGCTGTCAACGTTGATCCTGTTGTTTATCTGCCTGTTACTTTATCTGTTTTATCAAGCTTTACACCTACTATAGCCGTTGCAATTAGTAATATATTTATTATGATTATCACATAAATACAAGAGAACTTATACCAATTACTTTAAGAAAAAATGGAACTAAATCCTTGTTCACTGAAAATATTATTCAAGTTTTCATTTTCGAATAAGGCTTCTACATCAGCTACTAAGGAAGTATAATTGGGTGTAGAGCAAGCACAAATAACGTTAAATTTGGGATTATCCTATATAGTTATAGTCTAGCATGAGGATTTAGTCCAAACTTTTTATATTCTTTATGTGCATTTTACTTTTTGGTTACCTTAGAGATTCTGGAATTAGATATTTATCTTAGAAGGCACAGTTACTTGGTCTTAACCTTATAAAAATCTTTAATCTCCAATATTTCGATTTATTTTCGGATATACAGCAGGATACTCTTTTTAAAGAATATCAATCATTTCCTATGTTTTGGCTTTTGAGATATAAGGTTAAAACATGTCTTTATATCCTTATTCAAAAGAGTAAATATTTTCTTTCCAGTTTTAAATTTAGACATCATAGATAATTGAAGTATCTAGCTATTTTAAATCGTATTCTTCCTTTTCATATTATAGGTAATTTTCAAATAGTGTTTTTTAGTCCACTTTTTAAACAGAAATATCTACTGTCGGAGATTTTCTTTTAATAGTTTAATCATTTACTTGAGCAGTTATAGCTAATCCATTTAGAATTAAAAAGACATTTTTTACCTAATGATCACTCCAAGAAACAGATTCTTATGTTGATTTTGATAATTCTATTATAGTTTCTGCAGTTACATCGAAAGTAATCAAGAATGTTCTCCTATATGTATCCTTGATTTCATTAAAAAAGGGTTTTAACTTTGAAATATTATCAACTCTTTCTTAGACTAAATCATTCACTTTTCTCAATCTAGTCATAAGATTAGATTAATCTGGCCCCTTCTTAGAATCATAAAGACTCACTAAATTTCTCATGTTAAATTCTTAAAGGTTTGAGGAATTTAAATCATTAGGCACTAACTATGGCAATATAACCATTTCTTCCTTCATATTATCTTTCAATTTTACATTGGATGGTGTAGGATCTATTTGATTATTTGTTTTTTCAAAATCTTCTATACAATCTGCCATTATTCCATAAGTACATAGTTACTTTTCGAATTTATTATTTGTCTTAAACTGGTTAGCTATCTTAAATTAATTATTCATGAAATCATCAAATTAATTTTGTGTAAAAGTGTTTTTAAGTATTTTTATTGATTCAGATTATCTTATTTTGGATTCTTACTTATCTTTAATGACCACTATAAATTTGATATTACCAGGAGGCAAATAAGTTTCTATTGTATTTACTCTGCTAAATTCAGTTAAGTATTTTCTTTTATAATCATCAGGGTATTCCATTTCTAAAATTTCGTGCTCTGGTTAGTTATAATACATGAATTAGTATAGTAGATCGCTATTTGTGTCACTCTTGCAGTTTATAATAGATATTTTTATTAAATCTACAAAAGCAACTTTATTTTCTAATATTATTTTAATTAATTTGATTAAATTATTAAATTAAATGTCACAAAAAATAAATATTTTACTTGTATCTCCTAATTGTATATCACAGCCATATGGAGGTCTACTTGTCTAAAAATAGTAATTCTTGCTAGTAATGTTGTAATTATTAGCTCCCTTTCCTAAGAATTTAACATAAAAATTAACACTATTCTCCTCATAATATAAATTTTGTATTTTTTCACCAATCGTAAAGTAAACTTCACTTTCTCTCTAATCAGGAGACTCATAAAATTTTTAATTTTAAGTGACGATAATGTAAGAATGATTTAGATTAGAACTTATTAAAAATTTGGAATTATTATACTATAGAAAAAAGCTGAGCTTTTAATCTATTTAAACATTATTATTATAACTCTAATCGTAAATAGCAGTTAGGCTAGTAGCAGATGGTACAGTTTTATATGTTATATTCACTGTTTATTACTCACCTGTCCCTGAGTAAATCCCTTATAGCATAATTATATAGGTTCCTCCAAAATCAAAATCCATAGGATTGATTATAAATTGATTAGTTTAAGGATATTACCTAGGATTCTGCCAAGCATCTTGACAATTTATTTTCAAAATTTGATCATAACAAGTCCATATGTAAACCTTTGAAGAGTTAGATATATCTTTTATTGAGGGGTATTCTATATTTCCTTCTAAAATTAATAAATCTGTAGGATTATGATATGCTAAATTGCCGCCAGATATTGTAACCTACATTGGTTTTTTCTAAATATCTAAATCCAACTTAAATAAATCTCCATAATAATCATTATAATGCGGTATTATCTTTCATTTAAAAGAAAATCAAATTAACTAATTAATTTTTTAAGTCAAATTTAATTAAAGAAATCTTACATAGAATGAGTATTGCTTATTGTAATCCAAAATATAAGGATCTATGGTGATATCATAAGGAAAGACTTTTAATTTGATATCTAAAGTATAAAATATAACCCAATTTTCTGATTAGAATTTATCTACTACCTTATATTAGATTTAAATAGTTGTTTCAGGATTCCCAATGAAATATAGAAATGAACAGTTAATTCTTATTAAGATTTAATCTGAATTCGTTAAAGGTAATTAATTCAATAGACTCTTAGAGCATGTAGGAGTTAAATCCTTTTTTGACCAAAAAGTGACAGTATTTGTAGATATTAAATCATAAGGGTAAAGACACTCAAAAGAGAATACTGCAAACGTTTCTTCTATAGAAAAAAGTGATTAGGGAAGAGTGATCTATTATAAAGAATTCAAAAGATCCAAATAATTGATCATTAATGATAAATCACTTGATTGAATATTTTTAGATTTATCAATCACTGAAAACTTTGGCCCTCCATTTTAGTAGTAATCTTATTCGTGAATAAAATTATCATATTTAACTGTAAAATTTAATTAGTCCGTTTGATAATAGTAAATTGGATATTTAAATTAGCACCATTTATTTGTAAAATCATTAGCATAAAAGTAAACCTATTGGTTTGTTCCTATTTGTTGTTATGGCTGAAAGGTTACAGATGTAGAATCAATTATTTCTATTCCAGCTATTATTTAGAGAAGATTAGAGTTGAATTTTGGAATTCTAGCATACCATTTTCCTGACAGGGGAGTATTCTCTTTATTAAAGAATATTTTCAATTTATAAATCTCTTAACTAAAAAATATCTCTTACTAACTATGATCTGAAATATATTAGGATAACCTTAATTGATGAAGCAGCTAATAAATTAGGCTGCTTAAAAATCACTCTGGAAATTATCTAGAAAAAGGCAGTTAGAATTTGAAGGTTTGAATATATTGTCCCCATCTACGCCTTTGAAATTGATTTTATTACTAAACTCTGCTATAATTTCTCCATCATAATAAGTAGCTTGATATATCAAATCAGTTGGATTCGTGCACCATTCTTTATTTTAATTAATAAATAAATTGAAAAGTAGAAATATTATAAAATATTACATCTCATAATTTATTTAGGACTGTCACACACACAATCATTTCCTTATTTTGTAAAGCCTTTATAACAATATTCAGAACTGTCTGTTGAGCCACAAAATAACTAGTTAGGTCCACATTGTACACAAGTTTTATCTATTTTTTTATATCCTACTGGGCAGCTTTGACAATCTGGAAGCATAAATTTATCAACACACTACAAACAAGAAATGGTTTTAATTTTGTCAAAGATTTAGCAATTAGAGTTAGCATTGTCTAAAGCGTTAGAGTAATCTATTTTTTCTAGAATTCTATTATATTAAGAATCTATAAATGTGTATTCAACACCGCTTGGAACAGAAGCAATATGAGCTAAAATTCTAATTGCTAAATCCAAGAGTAAAAAAATGGCAAACCTTATTGTCATTAAGAATATTATTATAAAAGTTATTTTATTCTTTTCGTTTATTTATATTTCTTCTAATAAAAGTAATTATATTTAATAAATCAAATACAAAGCCTATAAATATCAGACAAGAAAAACTGATATAACCTTATTTCTAATAACCCAAATATCTATCTTCTTAAAAATTTACCCCCCTTTTCTCCTTAAATTTCTTAATTGAAAATCTAATCAGATTAATTACAATTTTGCTAAATTATGAATAAAATTGTTCATTAATAATAATAATGATCAATTTCCTTCCTGTCTTTTTCAATAGAGTGTCAATATTTTTTCATATAAGAATAAATAGAATCTAAAGAGAACTATTAAACTGAGAAAAATATTATCTTAATTTTAATGAGTTTACTTGTTTTTTTTTTTTGAATATTTTTGAGAAAAATAAATAAATCTATTTGTTTAAAAGTTTAGAAAATTAAATTTATAATACCCACGAAGTAAATGTAAAAAATTTAGTTTTCTTTAATATTGTTGATTTTTCTTATAATTGATTAGTTTTTTTCTAGAAAGCCAAATAAGAATTTAATAGATAATACCTAAATTATCTTTTCTTGAGGTGAATATATTCCAAAAGAGAAAGGTTGATGACACATTTAATCAATCAAGCAATCAAACAAGCAACATACAGAAAATAACAAATAAAGAATTAACTTATAAACTAAACAACTAAATAATCTTGAATTAAACTCATATTGGTAGTTTTCTTTTTAAATAATATTATATTTATCTACTAAGAAAAGAAAGATGGGAGAGAGTATAGATATAGCTAGCAATTATATAATAGGATTTACTATTTGATAATTATTATATTTAATACAGCGCAATCAAAAGTTACTCATTTTAATTCATTATTGCTTTTTAGTATGATTTTCTTGAGCACAAGAATCAACCTTTAGCATTTATTGAATAAATTGCACTAAACCTGCAGATATTTAAAAAAATATAATTAATTATATCTTCATTTTTAAAAATATAAATTCAATTCCTAGACGATAATATTAGCTTGCAATTTTCCTTCAAATAAACAAAATGAATATTTATGATTTTTCATTATTTAAAAATAACTTAATCAATATTTGGAAAATAAAATCAAAAATGTTAAGAATTAATATTTTAAATATTAAATTTTCTAAAATTTTATTATTATTATTATTTTATTTTCATTATTTAAGTATTTTGCAGACTTTATCATCAATAAGAGATTCTTGAAACATTTAAAAAAATACCTGTAAGTGTAAGTTTAAATAAGAAATAGGACTGTAGTAAGTATTTTAATAGATTTTGGGTATATTAGCATAAAAATATAAATATTACCTCAAAAAAGTTAAAGCAGAGAGGAGGATAATAAATTAATACAATAATTGCCCATAGAAATTTAAAGTTAAGTTCCTAATTATATTTGCCTAATAAGAAGTATTTTAAAAAGAGAATGAAAATCCTTTAACTATATTTACGTTATTTTGATAAATGCTGTTAAAAAACTAACTAAGCCTTTTTTAGATTCTAAGCAGTTTTCTACATTATTTGTTATTTATTTATACTATTTTATCTTTTTATAATTTTATTTCTTTATATGATTATATATACCCCAGTCAGTAAAGAGTGAGCGATAAAGCAAGTGAACGAGCTAGATAGTAAAATCAAAACAGCTTAATAAATATAGAATCTTTATTAATGATAAAAAGATAAGTATGTAGTTTTTGAAAGTTTTCTTCGAAACCTAAATTTATTTATTAGTTAAAATGATAAATATTACCAATTTCATTAGAATATATTCTTTCAATTAATTGCACAAATTAAAAAAAAGGTAAGTAATATAAACTCAACTATCCTGATGAATTATATTTATAAAATCTGCTTTTCAGCATAACTATTTCTTTCTTTCTTTCTATTATATCGTTTGCTTATTAATAATATATATAATTACCTTTATCTAATTTCTCCAAACAAAATTGCTTTATATTATCTACTTCTTACTTTCATTTTAAATATATAATTATAATAAATGTCGTCAAATCTCATTTACACATTTATCACCCAATAAATCAATTTGTTAATTATAACCAATTTAAAATATCTTCCTCCTCAAAAAAAATAAAAAATCTCAGCATAAATAAAAATTCAAGATACAATAGCAACAGAGGTAGTGTGTATAAATAATGATATTTATAAATAATTTATTTGTTATTATATTTAAAATAATATTTTTAGATTTCTTTTTTAGAGATAAATGATCAGATAATTATTTATATGAACAATAAATAATAAATGATATTATTATGTAAACAATTTATTCATATTTTTTTATTATTAATATAAATTAATTTTAAGAAAAGTAGATTTGAGTACTAATTTATACAAAGTGGAAAAGTAGAATGTAAATAAATACATGAATTTATTAAATTTTATACTATCTATGTTTCTTGTTTAAATAAAAATAAGGTTTTACATATAATTCATTCATTGTTCTTTTTATTTTAGATCACCAATTGCTATATAGATACACTATACCTAAAGCAATAAGCTTTTTAAACTTCTTTTTTAACAAAGGTAAAAGTTTATGATTAATAACCAAATTTCTACTATTTATAGCAATTTCTTATAATTATTTTAATTTACATAAAATATTTATCAAATTTATGTATAAATCCAGATTTTATGCTCTGCCTGAGAACACTGATAATTTTAAAATCTTAAGTAATTTTAATTCACTGATTCTCTCAGCAATAACGTTGAATATTTTGTTATCTTAATTACTAAAAGAGAACTAAATTTGTAATTTTAAAATTTAGGCATTTTACCAATATGAGATTGTATCACAAAATGATAAATACGTTTCTTAATGAATAGACAAACTAAATCTAATATTGATCTAAGTAGATTTAAGCTATTATAAGCAATTATATAATTATGATTCACTACTAAAATTAAATGATACTACTAATTCAATAGGAATATTTTCATTAATTGATTTGAAGAATTCGCAATCTACTATTTTCATTTCATTTTTTTAAAAATATTATATAGTTATATCATAGTCCATCTGCTTAAAACATATAAAATTTTCGAAAAAATGTATTTTCAAAGTCTCATTTTAAGATCCCTAATTAAATATAATCGCAAATTTACTTTTTAAAACTATTTGATTTGATTATTAAATTATCTAAATATTCATTTCTTTTAAATTCTTTAATTCAAACAACTGTTCTAAGAAGTCTCCAACGTTTTCAGAAGTGATTTAATTATTTTCATCAATTTTAATACTTAATTATATCAAACTTTGAAGCTAATTTAATGATTTCATGATTTCAATCCCTCCAAAAGAGTTACGATAATTATTTCCTCCTATTTATATATTTAAAGTATCTAAATGCTTCATATTAGTTAAGAATTTTCCAAGTTATCTAGTTTAGATATCATAAACATTAGTAGTAGTTAACTCACTTAATTTTAAGTCTAATTTTCTTAAATTATTAAGGTTTTTTAACCCATTTTCTATTGAAACCACTCCTTCTTAGCTAAAATTATCATTTTTAAAAAATTTTATGGAACATTTTTTTAAATTTTTAAAAGTAGATAAAGATTTTCCAAGACTCTCTGCTCCTTTGTCAGATAAAGAAATCGCTAATTCTAAAGTATAGAGATTTTTTAAATATGAAATACCTTGCATTAGAAGGTAATCAGAATCGAAAGAGTTGAGTATTTCTAAATAAAGATATTCAATATTTTAGGTATGTTTAAATCCTTCTTTGATATATTATATGGTATTTTTTTCTATAATTATATTTTTAATATTTAAATTTAATACATTCAGTCTATTTAATTTTGAGAAATCGCTTAATAGATCTAAGTTCAAAGGTTACTAATTCAATTAAAGAGATTCAATTTTTAAGCCTAGTCGGTTCAAATACTTTAAATTACTGATTTTAGAGAATTTATGATTAAATGATGTTAAAAAATCAAAATTCTTTGAATTTGTCTTAAAATCTAAGAAGATATCTGTAACTTAACTAAAATTTTTGTTTAATTTATCCTCAATTAAATTGTTTTCCTACAAATCCATTAATTCCTTATCAGCAGTATTCTCATTTTAAGAATCATTGTTTTCTAATTCATCTTCACTTTTGTTTCCCTTTTATTTTGAACAAATGTAGATTTTATTTAATTTATCTAAACCTAAAGAGCTATCAAAGATTTAATTTCCTATCATCCTCTAATTTTCTATTTGAAATTTAATTTTTTTCAAATTTTTAAGTTGATTTATCACTTATGATAATAATCTTTCTCCTTTTTGAGTAATTTATGATGCACAATTTAACTCAAGATTTAAAATCCTCAAATTTTATTTATTTTAAAGAGCTTATGCAAGCTTTAAAGCCCCTATATCAGTCAACTCTCCTTATTTGCTAGTTATGCTTAGTTTAGTTAGATTCATAAATTCTTTTATCCAAGAAGAATAAAATATTAAAGGATCTTTTTTTGAATAAATTGAATTTTAATCTTCAATTATCAGCTATTATAAATGCTAAAGATGAAAATTATCAGTACTGAGTTATTCGTTTTACAAATTAATTAAATCAAGGATAATTTATAAATGTAAAAATTTTAATTTTGTACTTTATTTTAATGCTGATAAAATTTATATCAGTCCTAAAGAATCAATGTTCTAAAAGATTTCGATATTTAAGCTTTCTAGGTTTTTTAGATAGGAGATAGAATTAGCAAGACTATCAACATTATTGTTATCTTTTATGTTAATATATATCTATAATATTTTAAGATTTTCTAAATGTTTTAAGCAATTAATTATTTCAAATTCTTATTCTAACTAGTAAGTTGTTTAGAAACTGATAGTTAATTAGTTTAAATTTTTTAATCTTTAGAAAGCTTCTATAAATTCTTCTATAGATTTTTAATCATTCTAATTTTCTATTAATATATTAAGCTAGAGTATACTCAGTTTAGTCAAGTTCTTCAATAGAGAGGTAATAATATTAATATTTTAAAACCCTTTTAGCCTACCATTTAAAGTTTACCCATGTTAAAGATTTAAACTTTCTAAATTAATCAAATATTCCATTGAACCAAATAGAAGAGCACTATCAAAATGCTCAGTTTTATCATAAATTTGTATAGTCAAATGCTTTAATTAAGTTAAAAATCTAATATTAAAAAGCAGTAAAGATTGATCAATTGCTTATTTTTAGGATTAAAATATAAATTTAAAGCTCTCTAGTTTATTTAAATGTGCTAAAGACTCTCCAAGTTTTCTATATCCAAACTAACTAATGTAACTGATAAGATTAAGATTTAATATATTAAGATTACTCATATTTTAAATAGCTTCAGAGAGATCTATCATAAATTCATCATAAAATCTATATTTTACATTTCCTAAAGTTAAATCTAATTCTTTCAAATTAGGAAGTTGTTTTAAACATTCACCTAGATAAATTTAATGATCTTTTGTTTAAATAAAGTTTTCTTTCATAGTTAATTAGAATTTGGTAAGATTCTTTAATCCTCCTATAAATTTTAAATAATTTTCAGCATCATTTGTGAGCAATTAATCTTATAAAGAGATTAGTTATAACTCCTATAAGTTTTCTAGACCACTAATATTAGAGTATAATTACTTTATTTATGAATTATTTAGTAAAAGCTGTTAGTCTATATCAAAATCAATTATAAGAATCTTTAGTTTCTAAAGTTAACTTAGCATATAAATGAATTTATCTATCCAATAGCTACCTGAATCATTCATATTTAAAAGAATTTATAGTTTCTAGAGGTTCTTTAATAAAATGATTTGATCAAAAAGCTCTAAAAAATCTTTATCTCCAAAATTATCGAAATTCAATGAAAAGTAAAATTCTTCCAATGATTATAAGTGAAGCAATTCTTTCCAAACAGAAATATTCTCTTCATCAATATTCTTAGTGATATCTTCGAAAATTAATTAAATCTTAGTTAAATTTGTAAGCCCTTTGATTGAACTTATAAAGTATTTGATTGCTTATGAATTGATATAGTTATTAATCCCTATAAATAACACTAACTCTTTTAAGTGTGATAAATGAGATATAGAATTTGCTAAAGCTATAAATCCCGAGTTATCTAGATAACATAAACTTTCAATCTTAATATTTAGCTTAGTTAGATTTACTAATTTTTAGATAGAACTAGCCATTAAAACATATCCTTATTTAAACAGAATGCAATTTTTTTTAACTAAAATCTCTAATTCTTACAAATGTATGAGGTTATCTAATGCATTTTTAATTGCTTGGAGATAGGAATTTTCTTATCCTTTTATTTAGTTAATGTTAAGTTTTAATTATAATTGACTATATGATGATAAATAATCAACTAATTAGCTTACAGAATAGTTCTTTATTTTTATCATTTTTATTCTTTAAATCTATTTTTAATTGTTATCTTTTTCTTTTCTAAAAGTTATTTTCTTAATTCCTTTAATATTTTCTTTAATTGTTGATTTTTATTATATTTAATGAAATTTATATAAAAAATATTTATTGCTTTTAATTTAAGGATAATGATGGGGATTAGTCTAATGTTAAATAATTTAGTAAAATTTGCATGAGAACTTCTATCCATAAAATATGCTTAAAAATAGGTTGATTTATCAATAGAATATACTTATTCTCAAATGAATATTTTTTAAAAAGGAATTATTGTAAAAGGATTTGTTATAAGTTAAAATCATTAATTGAATTAAGGAAATAAAATTCTAATAGATTAAAGGAAAGAAGATAGAGTATGTTAAATTAATAATTAAGATTCTTTTTTACAGATCATCAATAATTAATTTATGATGCCTCCTAGTGATTTTTTTACTAAATTAATTCTGTCATTCATAGATTTAATATAAAAATTTAAAAATTAAGGAGTTCAAATATTTTTTTGCTCTTCTTTTCTATGCTTAAATTAAGGATAGATTGTATGATACTTTTTCAGAAATAACCATATACCGTATAAATGATTTTTTAAACATCAAATCACACCTAATACTGTATAAATGATATTTTAGAAAATTAAAACTTGATTTTTCTAATTAAAATTTTGATAGAAACAATAAGTATATTTTGAAAAGTTAGAGT
>JH651259.1:263654-339008 GCA_000260095.1 Tetrahymena borealis | reverse complement strand
CTATTATAAATGATGTAATTCATTCCAAATAGATATGTATTCTTCCTCTATATTCTTTGTAATATCGTCAATATATAATTTAAGTTTGGTTAGATATCGTAGTCCTTAAATTGAACCTATCAAGTATTTTATAGTTTATGAGTTGACATAGTTATTAATTCCTATTCCTAATTCTAACTCATTTAATTAGGATAAAGATGAAAAAGCATTAGCCAAGGCTATTAATCCTGAGTTTTCAAGATAGCACAAACTTTCAATTGTAATATTTAACTTAGTAAGATTTACTAACTTTTAGATTGTATTAGAGATTAATATATATCCAGTTTCAAATAGAATGCAATTTTTTTTGACTAAAATCTCTAATTCTTACAAATTTATTAATTTGCCTAATGAACATTCAATAGCTTAGAGATAAGATTTTTCTTATCCTTTGATGTAATTAATGTTAAGTTTTAACTTAGATTCATTATATGATTTTAAATAATCAGTTAATTAGCTTTCGGAATAGTTTTTAATTTTTATCATCTTAATGCTGTTAATCTATTTTATATAATTTTCTTTTTCTTTTTTTCTTATTTATTGAAGTTTACTTTCTTTGTTTCTTTTTTATTTTAATTGTTTAATCAATTTTTTATAATAAAGCTTAAAGTGTCTAACAATAACATTTGATTGAGGAATATGTATTTAATTTGAATCTTATATTTGAACAAAGAAAAAAATGATCACTATGACCATAAATGATTAATTTATTATTCATTATTGTTCATTTATTACTAATAATGAGGAATACAGTTCATGAAGGAGAACTATACGTATATTAGAGAACTTAGTTCTCTATAAATTCAAAATTTGATCCCACTGATTTTTCTACTAATAAATAGGTATTATAGACATAAAATAAGTTTAATAATGTTATAGATAGTAAAATTAATAATTTTAAGATAAATTAAATAGGAATTTTTTTATTTTTAAATATTTTTAATTTTAAATATTTATTGAAATTTATGAAATAATGAGAATAATTGGCATTTCGGAATTGTAGGGTAAATAGGTATGTTTTCTTTAAGAGTTAGGGGTTTCATCTTATTTAAATCAAAATAGCACTAAAGAAGGTTTGAATAGATTAGGTTTTCGCCATTATTAATAAAAATCAAAATTTTCTTAAATTTAATTAATTATTAGCTAGAATAAAATAAAGCGGAAAATATTTAATTATAAAAATGATTAAATAACATACATAAAATGTAAATAGTTTATTATTAAAACTCATCAATAAAACAATTTTATTATTTTTTAATCAAAAGGTAATTCAAAACAATTATTTAATAGATAATCAGATAATTAATTTGAAGTAAATATTTTCAGATTCTTCTTTTGTCTAATAAAAGAACATCATCTCTTATGTATCTTTTTTATTCTTAAATATAAAAGTGCAAGAAGCATTGGAGATGAGGGTGCTTGTAATTTAGGATAGGAATTAGAATCTGGAAATTGCCAGTAGTTTACTACATTAAATCTAAATTTGCGGTAAAATTTTAAATTATGAGTATTATCTTTCACTATCACTACAAATCTATTCTCTCTCTTTATTATTATAACTTAACTCTTTAAATATAAAGTAAAAATGACATAGGATATTAGGGTGCCCATAGTTTAGGATCGGGATTAGGAAAATGCTCATAGCTTACTTCCTTAACTCTTGAATTATCGTAATTTTTTTACTTTTCTTTCATTTTTAATTTCAGATCTGTACACTTAACTTAGTAATTTTTGACTTATTATTTAAATTAAAAAGTAAAAATAGCATTGGAAAATAGGGTGCTTGCGGTTTAGGATAGGGATTAAGAAATTGCTAATAGCTTACTGAATTAACTATAAATTTGGAGTAATATCTAATAATTTCTTTATTTTTTTGGCTTATCATACAAATTTATCCTATCTATTTTGTTATTTTTGATTTAACTCTTTTAATATAAAAGTAAAAATAATATTGGGCACCAGGGTGCTTGTGAGTTAGGATCTGGATTAGGAAATTGTTCATAACTTACTAAATTAACTCTTTAATTATAGTAGAGTTTTATATTATTATTTTGATTTACTTTCATTATTTTCTACAAATTAATTCTCATTATTTATTTTCTGAATTATCTCTTTTTAAATTAATAAGTTACAATAACATAGAAGATTAGGGAGCTACTGGTTTAGGAATGGGATTAGGAAATTGCTAGAAGCTTGCTACATTATCTCTTGGATTATAGTAAAATTTGAAGTTATTTTCTTCTACTTGATATTACAAATTTATTCTACTTATTATAATTTTATATTTTTTAATTAAATGTAAAAGTAAAAATAAAATTGGACAATAGGGTGCTTGTGGTTTAGGTTCTGGATTAGGAAATTACTCATAACTAACTACTTTAACTCTAGATTTATAGTAAAATTTTTTGCTTTATTTATATTTTTCTACATTTCAAAGCAAATCTATTCTCTCTATTCTGTTATTCTTTCTAACTATTCTAATTATTAAAATATAAAGCGAGAATTGCATTGGAGATGAAGGAGCTTGTGGTTTAGGGTCTGGATTAGGAAATTGCTAGTAACTTACTACTTTATTAATTTACTTAAAGTAAATTTTTATGTTATTTTAATTTCCATTATTTTTGATTGCAACTTTTTTATATTTAATTTAAATTTTTATATTTATTTTAAATTTTTATTTATAAATTAAATATAAAAGTAGAAATAAAATTGGGTAAAAAGGTGCTTGTGGTTTAGGATCTGGATTAGCAAATTGCTAGAAGCTTACTACTTTAACTCTTTAATTATAGTAAAGATATTTATTATTTTTATCCTGCTTTTTCATACAATTTTAATTTCTTTATTTTAATGTTTTTTTTATTAACATTTTAATTATAAAAGTGAAAATAAAATAGAAGATTAAGGTGCTTATGGTTTAGGAATAGGGTTAGGAAATTGCTAGAAACTTAAGACCCTTACACTTTATTTATAGTATTTTATTACTTTATAATTTTTCATTACATTTAGCTCTTTAAATTTTATAGTAAAAATAGAATCAAAGATTAAGGAGCTTGTGATTTAGGACTCGGATTAGGAAATTGTTCATAACTTGCAACATTATATATAGATTTATAGTAAAATTAATTTATTTTCTTCCACTTTATAAATGATTATAATGATTAGTAATTTATTCTTGCTAATTGTTAAATTTTACTTATATTTAAATAAAAAAGGTATAATAAGATTGCAGATGGTGTTAGTGGTTTAGGATCTGCATTAGGAAATATCTCATAACTAACAGTATTAGCTCTTCAATTATTGTAAATTTATATTTCTTTTACTTTTATTACAAATATATTCCCTCTATTTTGCTATTTTTAATATCATTTAAAATATATCAGTGGGAATGGCATTAAAAATTAAGGTGCTTTAGGTTTAGGTTCTGGATTAGGAAATTGTTAATAACTTACTATATTAAATCTTTAATTAAAGTAAATTTTAATTTTTTCTGCTTTAAAATACTAACTTTTTCTCTAACAAATTTATTGAATTTTTACTATTTTTATTATATTAAAATTAAAGTATATTAGAAAAGACGCCCATATTAAAATAAAAACTAAAGAGAATCAAAAGGCTAATAAAACTGAGTTTACAGTGGTATAAATATATAAATAAAGATAATTTCTTTTTCCAATTTAAATTTAATATTATATTTTAAATTTGAAAATAGCTATTTTATTATTTAATAATTAATAACAATAGAAATGGTGTAAGCAGGAAGGAATATTATCATAAACGAATAAAGATTAAATATAAGAAGAGTTATTTATAAAATCTGATTTAATGAATATTTAAAATTAATTTTTTATCGTAATTTATTTTTATTTTTAAAGAATTCTAATAATTTAATTCATTTTTTATTTAAAAAATATAATCTTCTAATATTGAAAACATCATTTTTAATATAAATCCGAGTCTTTTAAAATTAATTCCATTAAATAATTTATTTATTATAAAACATATTTATAAAACATATAAAATTAATCAACATTTTGAATTAAAATTTTGAAATAATCTAAAAATGATTAAAGAATAATATCAAATTTATGTAAATAACTTAGTTGCAATGAATATAGGATATATAACTATAAAGGGATCAATCAATCAAACAATAAATCAATCACAATATTATTTTAAGTGTTTTTATACTGTTTACTTTTCTATTATTTTAAAGTTATCCTTTAAAAAAATATTAAAGAAAGTAAAAAATATAGAAAATATTTTGTAACAAACAGCATATTTTCTTATTAAAGAAAAAATATAAGCATTTTAATATATGTCAATATAAAAAGTATTAAACAGAATAGATGATTTTCTATGGAAGATATTTTGAAGTAAAATAACTAACCTTACTATCCACTTCACTTATAACCTTAGATCGATAGAATAATCAGTTTTGATATCCTTATCCAACTTTTTCTACAAACAAATTTTAATTGAAAAGAAAAATTAGATCAAGCAAAGGTAATAAAGAATAAAATGCAACAACTTTCTAAAGGTTATAATTTAGAAGAAGAATATCATAAGTACAAGAATGTCCTTAAAGGAGCTAAAGAAGGAGAAGTTGTTACTCGCTTCACTCCTGAATCCTCTGGCTACTTAAACATTGGTCATGCATAAGCTGCTTTGATAAACTATCACTATTCTTAAATTTATAAAGGTAAAATGATCTTAAGAATAGACGATACTAATGTTTACATGGATAAGGTATAATACAACATTTTATTTATTCTTGATATTATAAAGAAAATCATTTTCACAACTATATATATTATTATCCTTCTAATTAGTGTTAGGATAACATAGCTTCAAATAGATATTATATACAGCCTTTTAACTAATAATTCGAAAATGATTGTTTTAAATATTTAACATAAAGAATGAATATTTTGAATCTAATATTCAAGATTTGAAGACTCTTGGCATTAAGTGGCATGGTGAAATTACTTATACTTCTAACTACTTTGATTATTTAATTGATAAGGCTGAAGAATTGATTCAGGATGGTAAGGCTTATTGTGATCCTACTCCTGTAGAATAAATAAGAGATGAAAGAATGAAATTGATTGAAAATAAATATCGTTCCACTGATGTTGAAGAAAATCTTAAGATTTTCAGAGCTATGTGTAAAGGAAGTGTATAAAATTTAGAAATAGATTCATTAATTTAGAAGTACTTACATTAAAGTAAATGATTATTTTTATTATTAATAAATATAGAGTAGCAGTAGTAGTAGTAGTACTGATGATTCTTTTGAAGAAGTTAAGAATGCTGATGACTATTGTTTACGTGCTAAGATAGATATGAAAAATAGTTTAGGTTCATTGAGAGATCCAGTTATATTTAGAGTAAACGTTAACCCTCATAGCCGTACTGGAACTAAATACAGAGTAAATAGTTGATTACTAGTATATTCTACTTGCATGACTATTTTATGAAAAATTGTTTTTTATTTTTAATTTATTTTCTTAGAAAGATTTAGTAGAAAATTAGTTAGAATATTTTTTTATTACTTCTACCAACATTGTTTTTTTACTTATTTAAAAAGTGCTATCCTACTTATGATTTCTCTTGCCCTCTTGTCGATAGCAGAGAAGGTGTTACTCATGCTATAAGACCTGACCTGTTTTAAGATAAATATCCTCAATACAACTGGTTTATCAATAATTGTAAGGTCAGACCTGTTTATGCTTTAGAATATAGTGTACTAAACTTTTAATATACTTTCTTATCCAAGAAGAAGCTTTAATAACTCATTTTTAATGGCGTTGTAGAAGGCTGGGATGATCCTCGTCTCCCCACTGTTAAGGTAGCTATCAATTTAGATACATACTATGATAATACCAAAATAAACTTTTTAAAATAAAAAGGGAATAATCAGAAAAGGAATCACTGTTGAAGCTTTAACTTAGTTCGTACTTGAGAGAAGTAAATCTATGAGCTATAATTTGATGGAGTGGGATAAGATCTGGTTCATTAACAAGACTATAATTGATCCTATTAGTGGAAGATTTTCTTCTATCTCTACTTAGAATATATCTCACATTGAAGTTGTAAACCTTCCTGTTGGCTATCTCGAGTAAGTTGAAATTCCTCTTCACCCTAAGGTAATTAATCTTTGATATATACGCCAGATAGCAAGTTTGATTGGATAAAAATAAAAATATAGGAAGATATTGGTAAGAAGGTCATTTTTTAAAGCAAAAAACTCCTAGTTAATTATGATGATGCTGCTGTTTTTGAAAAGGGTAATTATGTTCATCAAATTAGATTTAATATATCTAAATTGTTTGTAAAATAGATTAAATTATCACTTTCCTTAAGTGGGGTAACTTCCGTATTTTAGATGTTGTTAAAGGTGTAGAAGCTGGTCCTATTTAAGTTAAGGCAGAATTCCTTCCCGAAGATAAGAACTTCAAGAAGACTCTTAAAGTTAACTGGATTGCAGATATTGATCTAGTAATTAAAATAAGATTTTTTATAATTATAATAGTTTAATAGATGATTTTATGATTATATAAAAGGTTAAGCTCATTTTGGTAGAGTATGACCATTTAATTGTCGAAAAGAGGTTATTAGAAGAAAAGCCATTTGAAGATTAATTAAATAAAGTTACAAAGTATGTTACCGAAGCCGTTGGTGAAACTTCTTGCAAGGATTTCCATATCAGTAAATTCTACAATTAATAAATAAGATTGGTTGTATAATTGAATTAATTTAAAAAGATCAATATGTCCAGCTTGAAAGGAGAGGTTACTATAAAGTTGATAAAATTAACGAAATTGATGGACAAAAAGTAGTAGAATTAATATACGTTCCTGATGGTAAAATTAAGACTGCTGTAAGAAATTAAATAATTTGAATACAATAAATTGATTTTTTTTATTAATTTAAGAAAAAATAGGCAAATTGACTGATTCTTTTTACAAAAAGAAAAGATATAAAAATTCAAATTCAAATACTACTATTTTTATCATGTTATTTACCTAAAATGTATTTGAATACTTTTTTAAATAGAATAGATTAATATCTTCAAAATCTATTTCAAATTTGTTAATTTTCTCATCTTCAAAATAATCATCTATGATTTTCTTTTACATAGTTTTTCTAAAAAAATAGATAATTCTAATAGGTAATAACCAGAGATATTGTATGGATAAAATATCATATTAAATGTTACAGTATTTATTATTTCTATTTAAAAATTAATTATAATAACCTATCTAACAGGCATACTTATTATTGCTTAAGTTAGAAAAATAAAAATATAATTTACTAAAAAATTAACTATTTTTCCAAATCCAAGAATAAGGTGTTAATTAAATTCGTGCTAATTAATGAGCATTTACAGTATAATAAATATTGCTAATCATTTATTAGATAAATGCAATGAGTAGATAGATGCTAACTAATTAACTAAATAAATAATTATCTAACTAAATAACTAACTAAATAACAAACTAAATAACAAACTAAATAACAAACTAACTAACTAAACTCAATTTTCTCTATTTCATTTTTTATTTTTTTATAGAATACAATCAAAGAGTAAAAATGATTAAATTAGAGGGGCAAACTGAAAAAAAATTAATCGATTCATTTTAATAGTTTAGAGGTAAAACCTTAGAAATTGTGATTGAATCAATCAAAGGATAAGAGGAAAAACTTTTATCTGTTGTAGAAAACTAATTAAAGATTCTTGATGAACTTGATGAGTTATCCATTACTATTTTTAAAAATTGTATTCTTTTTGAGAATGGTTATACCAAAATTACTAATAGCATTAAAAGATTAACTAAATTGAAAAATTTAGAAATAAATATTTAAGAATCTAGTTTTTTGGGCGATGAAGGGTTATCAAAGATCACATAGACAGTGTATTATCTATAAAAGATGACAGATTTCTCCATAAGAGTTGAAAAAAACAATTTTATTAGTGCTTAGTCAATGAAAAATTTAATTAACTCTCTAAAAGAGTTAAATTAAATAAGGAGATTATCTTTAACATTCTTTAATATTAGTAATGATAGTAATAATGATATGAATTAACTTTTATTTGAAGGGTTGACTTTTTTGAGCAATCTATAGACCTTAACTATTTCATTAGATCTTATTAACCTAAATGATTAAGACATTATACATTTTTTTTAATGTTTATAGTCATTTAAAGAACTTGAAAATCTACATCTTGTATTAAATAATGAAGATAATGCTTTTATTTGGTATGATACCTTTATTGAAAGTTTAAGAGAGATGAAGAAATTAAAAACTTTATTCCTTAATTTTAACCATAAAAATACTTTCAGTTTAGGATAGTTTGTAACTATTTGCAAAACTTTAAAAGAATTTAAAGAGTTAAAAAAATTCGACATAAATTGGTTATAGAATATCTAAATACTCTAGTGTTTTTAGTAACTTACTAAATCCATAGGATAATTAACCAATTTATAGGAATTAGATTTCTTTTTTAGTAAAGATATTATCAAATCCAAAGATAATTAGATTTTGTTGGGAGAAAGTTTGAGAAACTGTAGTAATTTATAAAGCCTTTCTTTGCATTTCGGAAATGCTTAAAAATTGTTCTATGATGAATTTGCTATTTTATTAAAAGATGCTTTTGAAAATATGAAAAATCTTAAAATTCTAAATATTGATTTTATTAGCTTTGTGAGCTAATCAGGATTTAATTTACTAGGAAATGCTTTAAGATATTTAGAAAATTTGGAGTAACTTTAATTAGATTTAAAACAATAAGAAATTCATGAGAGTTATAAACCTATGTTCAGTGGAGTTAGATACCTATCTAATTTAAGAAAAATCAATGTTATTTTAGAAATTAATTTGACTCTGGATTAAGAATTGCTACTATTAGATTCTATTTCTCACCTTCTGAAATTGGAAAGTTTAAAAATAAGTTATTAGTATTTTAGAATAATATTGAAATAGGATAACAATGTCAATTTATAGCTAATTTCTTGTTTAAATAATTTAGCTAATTTGACAGAGTTAGAAATTTGCTTAAAAATACTTAATTTATCTTAAAATTAATATCTTCTCTGGAAATAGATTTGTGTTAAAAATCTAAAAAATTTACGGAGTCTTAAATTTATTGCAGTTATGAGTGAGTAGCGTAACTCGTATGAATTCACAGATTGTTTGCAGTATTTAATTAATATCAAATAATTAGACATTATCTTCTTATAATTCTCTAATGATTCCTTTTACAAATTAACTAAATCTTTAGAATCTCTAATCTTTCTTGAAGATATTTCTCTCTAGTTAGATAGAGTAAGTAATTTAGAAGCTATTAAATTAAGTAATTTAGAAGCTATTAAATTTATAACAAATGGCTTAAGAAATTCTAAGAATCTTACTAAACTGGTAATAAGAATATAAAATGAATCTTGGTATCAAAGTGATTTTAGTCAATTTTGTAAACTCAGTTCGTTAAGAGTGTTAAAGATAATAGATTCTTAAAGCTAAACAGGCGATTTAATAGCATTCTGTACTAATGGGATAGGCTAATCCAAGAACCTATAAGAATTAGAATTATGTTTCGAAAAATCTAAATTAACAGACTAAGGAGCTAAAATTCTTGGAAACAGCCTAGAAAATCTAGTTCACCTTAAAAGTTTAATTTTAAATACAGATATCAATTCTTCTTAGTTCACAAACGTAGGATCTTCTTATTTATCATAAGGATTGAGTTGCTTGCAAAGTCTTAAAGAAATTAAACTATAATTTAAAACAGATAGACCTGCATAGAATCTTCTATTATCATAAATTCATAGATTGCCATCTTTAAATCAAATTTATACAAGCCTTGAGTATTATCCTACCTCTTAATCTAAAATTGATTCTTTTAAAAAATAAAAAAATTAATAGTAAATGTTATTTGAGGATAATTAAATCACTAAATTAACATTAGAATATTCTTCAAATACAAAAGTTAAATTTCCTTTTTTAGAAGAAATTGATTCCTAATTTCAATTTCTCAAAAATTGCAAGCATTTAATTGACTTAAATATCAAGTTTACTAGGTAATTATAAGCTAATAGGGTGAATTTTAAATTATTTGTTAATTAGATTTATTATCTTTAAAACCTAAAATCTTTAAAAATCACTAATGAATTTGGAAGTTTTGATAAATAGACAATTGTCAAATTAAATATGGTGCTGAATTGTTTAAAGAATCTTGAAAACTTCTCAATTTCCTTCAGGAAGTAATTTAATGACTGTGATCATTTATTAATGAAGGGTATTTAGTTTCTAAACAATTTGCTTAATCTTGAAATAAAAATAACAATTTCAGATTAAGGTTTAATTGAATTAGGAAATTCTCTTCGTTATTTAACTAAACTAGTAGTTTTAAAACTAAACTTTAGTAAATTTAGCACATTTAAAGAAGAGGGATCTGTTTTATTAGGGGAAGGATTATTTTATTTAAAAAACCTTAATTAGCTTAAACTCGAGATGCTATCTATTAATAGTATCAATGAAAAAGGATCTACTTCTTTAGCTCATGGCTTATCTAACTTAAAAAAGTTGAGAAAATTTGAAATGATAATAGAATCTTAGAATTAGTGCATATTAAAAGGAGCTGCTTCAATCATGGAAGCTATGACATCTTTTGAATATGTACATTCGATAGATCTATATATTAGTGGAGGAAATAGTATAGATAGATATTCTATAATATAATTAATGAAATCGCTGAGAAATTTGAAGTACTTATAGCATACAACTATTAGTGTATTCTATTAGGATGATGTGCTTATTTTACCAAAAGATATTGCTTATATTCGAGTAAACAACTATTTTTTAGATTAAAGATTTGATTTTAGAATTTAAGCAAGTCAATTAAAAATATGTTATAACCAGCTTGAAATTGCAATTACTTATTAAATAAATAGTCTCTCTTATCAGTTTGAGGATTTTCTATCAGATATTCCAAATAAAATCTATATAACCATAGATACCAGTAAAAATTCTGATTAAAATAAGGAAAATTTATGTGCTTCACTATTCCCTTTACTTAAAAAGCTTAATTCAAAACAAATATCATTGAATTTTTATTAAAATAGCTTGCCAGATAATTAATTCTAAAATTTCTGTCGAATAATTCCTGATTGGAAGAGTTTAGACAAATTAGAATTAGTCTTAGATAATTATAAAATTGATAAGTAAAATATTGTAATATTATCTGATTAAATTGTTTAACTTAAGGAATTAAAAATTCTAACCATTGAATTTATAATTTAATCCAACTTACAATCAAAAGACTTAAAAGATTTTATAAGAAGACTTTCTGTTTTACAAAACCTCCACAGTTTAAATTTAAAGACAGATAAACCTAATATAAATAGTGAAATTTTAATGTTTGTAAAATCTAAAATGAAAAAACTAATTAATTAAAATAATAACATTTCTGGCCAACAATAATGTTGTATATTTTGATGTACACTCATTCACTTACTCACTCATTTAGCTCTTTCTATTTTTTATATGTTTTAATTACCCTAAAATAAAACTAATAGAAGAAAAAAGTTGTTATGATGTATTAAATATAACTATTCTCATAAAGATATTCTGCTAAATAAATACAAATGAACCAGCAATAATGGTTGGTTCTAAATTTTAATTTTATTGGTAGTAAATTTGTTAGGATCAAAAATATTACTTACTATAAGTTTAGACTAAAATTGAAAATAGAAAGGTATGTATGTATGATATGTATGCATTTACATCCTTAAACTTAGCTTTTTAAAAAAAGAGAGGTTATTTCTAATTTCTTTATTAAATTATAAAAAGAAATGGATTTAAATAATTTATAATAGTTAAATTTTCATTATATTAGTGTATTAAAACTTGATAATAGGAAAATAAATAAGCTTTAAAAAATAAAAAAATTAATTATATTGATTAATTTCTTAACTAAAAATTAAATCTTATTATTCAAAAATATTCCCCAAAAAGATGCATACAAAAATAAATAAATATGAGACAAGTTAGTCTTAAAAGTAAGTAATTAAGTGAGTGAGTGTTATTTGTTTGTTAAATTACTATCAGAATTATAATTATCTATTTAAATATATTAATAATGAATTTTTAATAAAATATTAGTAATAGTAGTGAATATAAATAGAAAATATAATAGATAGATAGATCATAATTTTCTAGAAAATAGAGTTAAAATACATATAACAAAAAGGAAATACAATTAATTTATTTAGGATATAAAAGTTTAATTATATTCACAATAAATCTTCGTTGAGGGCAGTATACCCTCCATCCTTCTTTTGCTGATTCTTTTGCTCACTGCGTGTATTAGGATTATTAGAATCATTTGAAGTATCAGCATTTGTTTCAATTTCAAGTTTATTATCATTTGATTGATTTTATTCTTATAATTATTACTATTGCAATCTCTATAATTGAAGTTCTCTTTATTGCTGAATTGATAAACTATTTCCAGCATTACCTCCAATAGAAACTCCCTTTCCTGCAAACTATTTAATATCTGTTTCACCCTATTATTCTCCTTAATGTTATTACTAAGAAGGGTTAATAACATATTACTATTAATTAGGTCTATTTTATTGTTAGGAAGCAGGTTAGGAGGCTCCGATTGTTACACCTCTACCTGAGAAAACATTAGTACTTGAAGAAGTTGATTACTGTTAACTAGGTTATGAAGCTGTTTATACAAGGAAAGGAGCATTTGGATCTACAAAATCCCCACGAGTTGAGATTTTTCTGAAAAGGAAGGAATTTTTTAATGAGTTAACTCTGTTTTAAGAGAGACGGAGCATCATTCCACCATAATATTTTACTTCAATATATCCCAAAATAATAGAAGCAAAGAAGTCAAATCTGAAGCCACCAAGTAAAGAGAAGAAAATTAAAATTGCAAAAGGTTAATATTTATTTTTCAATTAAAAGGGGAAACACATGAAGTTAGCTGAGGTCTCAGGGTCTGAAAAGCAACGAAGACTCATATACAAGATGACAATATTGAACAGACCAAAAGAAGGTACCATAGTGGTAGTTTAGAAAATCAAGCTAAGTAAAAGGATTATGATAAAGTGAAGTAACTAAATCAAGAAATTTTTGAACATAAAGTCAAAAATAAAGGGAATAGTTCCGATTGACCTTTCTAGCATCATTGCAGTGAAAGTGAGTGATAAGAGACCAAATATTAAACCTAAGAAATTCTCACAGAATTAAGTAGTAAACATTCTCCAGATTTAAAATTTTAAAATTAAAGCAGGAGCACACATTAAATAGCCATATATTGGATATAATGCGTTTACGATGAAGGTACCAAGAGATACATAGTAAACACTCTTTATTTATTTAAGAAAAACATTTAGGTATTTAAATTGATAAGGAAATTCTTTCAAATTAGACATTTCAACAGTTTTCTGCCAAAATAAATTCATTATTCATATTAATTTATTAAATATAAAATCAAATATTTTTGGAAATTACTCTCACACCAAATGGTACGGTTTACCACCACCTATTGATATCTTCCATACAGTTTCCAGCTCCGCTTTGTTATGGTTAATTACTCATTTTTTAATCTTAGATCTGTTTTTCTTCTTTCTTTCTTCCTATTTGTTTATTTCTTTTTTGTTTTCCTATGCTTAAATGTTTTTTGCAATACTAATCTAATCTAAACTGACTCAATGCAAATTTTATAATAATAATTATTATTATTTACTTTCAATATACTTTTCAATTACAAAAAACGATGTTGCCTATCTGACTATTTATTTATTTATTAATATATATGTGATTAATAAAATGATTCCAGCAATAATGAAATATATATCTCTCTATTAGTCCAATTGCTATTTAAAACTAAAGTGATAATAAAAAATAAAATCCCCCCAAAAAATAGGTAGTAAACTATTCATATTTAATAATAATCTTTAGATCAATTATGATAAGCTATTGCTAACTAACTCAATCACTCACTCACTGATAATCCGAATGAAATAGAAAAATCATTCAAATAAATTAACTTTAGTTTATAAATCTAATAATTAAATTCAAAATTAATTTAACTAATAATCGATTGTATGTATTTTAATTGTCAGAATTACTAATTCTTCTTGCCTCTTTAAATATAAATAGTGAACTAATTTGAATATCTGATAATAAGATTTAATCAAAATAGTTATAATCTGAGAATATCTGATATCTCAGTTATCAAATAAGATTATAAAAGTATCAATTATAAGTTAAAGACTTCTACTTAAGTGTAAAATCACAGTTAAATCTTATTTCAATCTATTAATGCTAATCAACTTATTTAAATTCTTATAAATAAATTTAATTCCATCTTCATTCTTTCCAATTTTAAATTTAAATATTTTTTAGAAATTAAATATAATTTGTGTCTTCCATTTTATTTTAAATTATAATTTAAAAAATTTTAGATGAATTTCTATATCCATCATGTATATTTATGATTAATACTTTTACATTTTTTAATTATTATTATTATTATTTCAATAATAGAATATTATTTATTTATTTATTATTAGATTAATTGATAATTAAAAGTATGCAAACATGCAAAATTTAAAATTATAAATTTCATTTTTGTTTGGAAAAGAAAAGGAATAATATGTAATAAAATAAAGAATGAGTTTTATTACTAGATCACATCAATCACATCAGGATTAAAATTTTTGCATATATTTTTGATAAAGATGATAATTAGGTAATTAGATAGATAGATAAATAGATAGATAGAATGAAAGAAAGAAAGATATAATCAATCTATGAGCAGTAATATACAAATGATATTTTAAGGCAGCAGAAAAAAAGATATCAAAAATAAAGGTTTTTACTCAAGAAAGAGATATTATTTTCTTTATATTTTAAATAAAAAAATTAATTAAGATCCTTTCATCTTCTTACTTTTTTCATTTATTTATTAAGTAGGTAGAAAGCAAGCTTTCAACACTTTCAATAAAATAGCTCTAAAAAAAAGGCCAATAATATTTAGAATAAGAGTTAATTTAAAGGAAATCACTTAGCAAAATGCAAAATAATAGTGTGGAATTAATAGGGGGACTTTTCGAATCTAGTTGGTCATTGAAAGTAGATGGAGGCTCGAAAATTACTTCTTTAGACCAAAATAATAGGAATGTGTATGTAGGTTACCAAAATGGGACAATAAATATCTATTAGATTAATGTAAATGGATTTAAACTAGACCTCCTAAAGACATAATAATAAGCAAAGAATAAGAGATTCTTCTCCAAAAATAGCATTGATTAATTGAAGGAATTCAACAATTATCTATTGATTTTAAGTGAAGGATATTTATTATGTGCAGATGGAGATACTTTAGAAAATGTAGGAACAATAGTAGAAAAGAATTGTGTTATGATGGCTGTTAATGAAGTTTTGCAGGAGAGAATATTAGCTTTAACTAAAAAGAAAGAAGTTCTCATTTTTGATTTCGAAGATGCTCCTTTTGGATTTAGATAATTAGATAAGAAGATCTATCTTAGCGAAATTCCACCTTAATTAGTATTCTTCAATGAGAAGATATTTTATACAACATATCGCAAAGATTACTGTTATCTAGACATTAACAGCAACTAAGAACAGAAAACAATTGACATTCCTAAAAATGCATTGTAACCCTTCATCAAAATAATCTCTCCCGATGAAATGTTCGTGGTTATCTCGAATAATACTGGTATCTTTTTAACAGTAAAATAATTAATTATTTATTATCTTTATTTGGCATTAATGAATTGATAAATGGATTTTGATTAGTTAAATGAATGTAATAATTTTAATAAATATAAAAATAGCTTGATGGATAGATAAAATAGAAGAGTACAATATAATTAGATGCTTAAAAGGTTGTCTTGAATATTCATATGTTGGAATAGTTTATGATTGTCTTTTATGATGGAAGTTTAATTTAGATTTTCAATATAGATGATTGCTTTTTAGTCTAATAGATTGATATAGGAAATCGTTTGAATGAAGGCGTTGTTAAATTTGTCACTCATTTTTAGAATAACCAAGTTGTATACTTCGGTTCCTAGTCTGAAATTAGAAACTTATATTTGGTTTCATTTGAGGATTAAATCAGCAAGTTACTCTAGGAATGCAACATTGAAAAGGCTTTGCAAATATTCAACTAACATTATTCAAAGACCAATTCTATGAGGTAGCACCGTTTAGAAGAATTCAATATCGATGCTTCTTGGTCACTTCTGTTGCATGGGAAATTCAATGAGGCTTATAAAATAATAGAAGATAATTATCGCTACGATATTAGATAATTTATTGATAGTTTTACTAACGATGATGATATAAATAATGTAATTGCTAAAATAAAAAAGAATAGACTCACTGCTAATATCAACAGCGGAAGAGGTAGTATTGCTAGTGCTACATTAAGAAATACAGACAAGGAATTCAGAGATGAAATTCTTAAATTCTTAGTGAAGTTATGCATAAAAAACAGAGAACACTACATAAAGTTTTTGAATAATAAGAATATATCTTTTGAGTTCTATTTATCTAACCACTCTGCTAAATTCTATACAAGCATGAGAGACAGACATAAATTCTCTTACTCAGAAAACTTGAGGGATCATTAAGACTATATCAAACTTTATAATGAAAAATAATAGAGTTCAGATTAATATAACAGTGGAATTAAAAACAAAGGAGAAGTTGATAATTCCGTTAACCTTCCTTCTGAAATGGAGCTTTCCTTTGATGAAAACACAACTGCAAGGTCTATGCTAGAATAAATAGATTTCTATCTTATAAAGTATTTAATCATGCAAAATAATGAGCAAGAACTTATCAATGTTTTAAGTAAAAACTCTAACCACTGCCAAAACAAATATGATGAATTACTTCTTACTCTTCAAGCTCTTATGTTTGTAGGACCTAAGCACAATGAAGTTTTATCCAGATTCTATGAATATTTCTAAAATTATACTGAGGCTTTGCTATTATGGTAGGAAAGCTTAGAAGAGCCTAAATAAATTGCAGAGGCTTGCAGTAATATTGCTCGTATTTTAAAGAGTTTCCCAAAAGATAAACTAATTACTGATTTCTTCCCATTAGTTATGGAAAATAAGCCAGAAAAAGCTATTGAAGTATTCAGTGTTTTAGACCCAAATAAATATCTTCCTAGTTAAATAAAGCAACTAATTTCATAAACTAAAATCTCTTAAGATGTCAGAAACGATCTTACGGGTATTTACTACGAAGTTCTTTCTTTAAAGTTTAACTACATTGATACTAATATTCATAACTCTCTTGCTGATTATTACATTAGATATTTATTCTCTAAATATCCTAAAGACAAAAATTACTTTGAATTCAAAAAAGATTTGCGATTAACACACTTAAAAGATGCCGTCTTAAGCCAGTAATTTGTAGAAAAATATAATAATTTTGATTCCTTCTTAAGAAATCCAGAAATGCTTTATGATGCTGAATTTGTTTTGAAGCAAATCAAAGATTCTTATCTATAAGAATAAATTATTTTCATTCTTTGTAGGCTTGATTAGCAGGAAAAAGCTATAACAATTCTAATTGATCAAGGAGATCATGATACTGCTTAAACATTATGCAATAAAAACTAGAGCAAATTACTTCCAATTCTGTTTAAAATATATTTAGAAAAATATAATTAAACAATCGAAGAAGGTACAGCCAGCAATAGTTTCATTAGTTTAACATAAAGAAAATCTTAAGCGATCAGACCAAAAAGTCAAAGTAGAGCTTAAGAAAGAAATACACATAATCTACAAAAACTATACAAAGATTATTTAGATGACATTTTATACAAATATAGTTATTATAAAGACTTGAATCCAATTGATATTTTAAATCTAGTACCTGATGATTGGGTTTTAGCATCTTCTTCATTGCCAAATCCACTCGGTGATTTTCTTGATAACTCATAAACAAGGAATAGGTCTAAAAAAGATTCTAATGAAGACACAGATAAAAGTATGGAAGAAGAAAATACTGCTCTTTTTGAATTTCTCACATAAGCACTCTCTGAAACTCTCTATACTTAGAGATAAATAAGATGCACAAAATATGCATCTGAATCATAGCTATTAGAAAATAAAGTTAAACTCATTAAAATTAAAAAAGCATATGTAAGTCAATATAATGACAGAAAATGTGCAGCTTGTAATAAATTAATTACTGATACTACTATCTTTGTAGTATATCCCAATGGAGTTCTTGCTCATTAAAGTTGTGTAAGCAAATCTCTAAGTATTTGCCCAGAAACAGGATAAGATTTCACTAAAACTTTCAAATATTGAATGAAAAGTAATTAATATGTTAATATTTTGAGGAGAAAAAAAAGTAATAAAGTATTAATTAATTATATGTATGTAAATAGATAGATAGGTATTTGTTTGATCATTAATCAGTCTTTTCTTACATCAAATTTATTCCATTTTCTAAATCATACATATTCCTTTTTAAAAACTTCCCTCCCATTATTCATTTTAATATAAATGAAGAATGAAACTATTTAAAAAATGGATTCCTCCTAATTTTTGTAAAATTCATAGAAAATATTTAGATATCTTTTTTAATTATTAAAGCCAGAGAGTTAATAATCAAAAATTTTAAAATCTATAATAGAAATTAATTAATACATTTCTGTTGAGGTGAATTAAATATATTTGGAACGTTTTATATAAATCTATAGAATATTTAATTTAGGAAATAATTTGAAGAAATAGAACTAAAAGATTTTTAATATGTAAGGCATATAAATTCATCTTCCTCCTATTTTAAATAATTATAAATGAATTATATAGTTATAAATAATAATAATAATAATAATAATACCTGTATAAATTATTAATCTGAGCGATTTCATTAGCTGTTATTTTAAATTTAGTAACTATTTTATGCTGTAAAATACCAAAAATCGAGATAATTAAAAGAAAAATAAATAAAATAATTAGATAAATTTGAAATTTATTGAAAAAAATAATATTAAATTAATATTTTACTGTAAATCTAGTGTTAAAGAATTCAATTATTAGTTTTTTGCTAATTTAGATACTAAACCAAAAGTACCTTTTTCTCTTATACCATTATTTCTTTAAATTTTAATGAAATAAAGAAATCTAATAAATATATGATAATTATAGAACTAATTAAAACTAATTAATTATACATTAAATAAAGAGAAATTGATGAAATATTCTAACATTTTGCTAATCCAGTTCCTAAACTACAAGCACCCTCGTCGCTAATATTATTTCCCCTTTTTAATAAAATTATTATGTATCAGATTTAGATAAAATTAAATAAAAAAGTATTTTACATGAAATCTAGAGTTAGTAAAGTGAGTTTACTACATTTTCCTAATTGAGATCCTAAACCACTGATACCTTCATCTCCTATCATATTTCCTCTGATATATTTCAAGTGATCAGTTTAGTAAAAATAGAAAAATAAATTTGGATCTATAAAGAAAATGATTAAAATAGAAAGTTACCTTAAATCTAGAATTATTTTAGTAAGTTATGAGCTATTAGCTAATCCTATTCCTAAGCCACAAGCACCTTTATTTCCTATAATATTACCTCTATATTTTATTTATTGTATTAATGAAAATTGGAGAATATAAAATGAATAAAATTATAAAGGGAGCTCTACACTAAATCAAGAGTTAATTAATTAAGCTTTTAGCAACTACCTATTCCAGATCCTAAACACCTAGCACCCTCTTTTCCAATACCATTAAAGCTTTTAATTTATTGATTTGAGAATAATTAAAAATAAAAAATAATATAAAATAAAAAAGTAACTCAAATTTTACAATAAATTTAAATTTAATTCAGTAAGTTATGAGCAATTTCCTAATCCAGATCCAAGGCTAAAAATACCTTCTTTTCCAATACTATTATTGCTTTTATAATTGCAAAAGAAGTAAATAAAAGAGTTAGATAGAATTTATAATAGAAGATAAATATGTATAAAAGGTTACCTTAAGTCAAGATCTAGTTTAGTAAGTTATTGGCAAAGAGCTAATCCCTATCCCAGTCCACTAGCACCACTATCTCCTATAATATTATTCCTTTTTATTTAGAGATAAAATTAAAATAAAACATGGAGAAGTATTCAAAAGATTTATAAAAATAATTAAAATTTACGATAAATTGAGAGTTAATTTAGTGAGCTGGTTGCACATACTTAAATGAGATCCTATATTACAAGCTCCTTAATCTCTAATAGTATGACCCCTTATTTATTTAATTAAAATATAAATAGGATTTTTAAAAGTAAATAGTAATATATTTATAATCAATTTTACGTAATTATTAAAGTAGGAATATTTTTCAGATTGTTTTAATTAGAATTCTTGACCAAAAATATGATATTAATAAATATTTATTAAATAATAAGATATTTACATTTTCTGTATAATCAACTATCATATTTTATTCAAGAATATTTTTCTGCTCCTTTTATCTTCTTCTAAATTTTTACTAAAATAATAGACAAATTTTTTTAATTAGAATAAAATTTATTTGATAAGAGTAATTTTAAACATCAGATTACTTTCAAATTAATTTATTATTTAATGGGTTCAAAATATTTTTTATATTAATGACAAACCTAAAATAAACTAAAAAGAATTTATAATATTTCTACTATTCAAAAATTTAGTTTTTTTAATTTTTTTAAGTTAAATTAATTTTTAATTTATTTTCATTTTTATAATTATAGCTTTATTTATTTATTAAATTGACAAATTTCATTAGATTAGAATAGACATTTGATAATTTTACATAATTGTATTTATACCTTCTCTTTTTAATTATTTATAGCTTAGAATTAATTATTAATGAATTAATAGAAAAGGGGGTTGTTATTGAAATTATAATTAAATAAAATAAATGTAGATTATTTTAGCTAATAATTTGAAATATATTAGCATTCTTTAGTTAATTTTCAGAATGAAGGAAAGAGAAAGAGAGTGTCAGTTTATATTTATTTTAAGATTTGAATTCAAATAAGAAATAAGGAAGAAGAATAATATGAAAAGGATTAGTTAACAAATAAAAAAATGAAATAAATAGAAGAAGTATAATTAAGATATCCATGAGTTTAAAATAAATCAATTAAAGATTAGGTGATAAAGAAAAGTATACTCAGATAGAATGTGTGCTGGTTAAATTCAAAGGAATTTAAAATTAAGCAATTAAGGTAGAAGCTTTAATGTTAAGCAATCTTTATTTTATACAAAATTGAATGACCAATTAATATTGACTTTATATTTAATGATAATCATGATGAACCGTGTGTGTGTGTACATTATAAACTCTACTGATTTTTAAATATTTTCAAAAACAAACAAACAAACTAACAATCAAAAAAACAAGCAAAGAAATAAACAATGAATTAATTAAAGTGTTTCTTTTCTTTATATTTGAATAAGATACATACATTTAAAATAAGTCCTTCTTTAAATTAAAAACAAAATCCAATTAAAATACTAAAAGAGCAATCTCTTTTAACGAAAAATATATTAAAAGGAAAGAAAAAAGAAAGTAGAGGTGCAAGATACTCAAAGATTAGAAATCAAAGGGATTAACTAACTATCATAAAACTTTAGCCAATAGCAAGAAAAATAATAGAATATACTTGAAACATAGATTTAAAATGTCACTTAGAGATAAGGAGAATAATCTAAATCTCAACATGTTCAATAATAGTAATCAAGTCATTTCTTTTACTAATCACTTCAAAGAATAAAGTAATGAGATCAATCTTAAGCAAGACTCTTAGCTGAATCCTTTCAATAATAACAATTATTCTTAAGCAAACAATAAAACTGAGAAGGTAGAAGAATAGTAGAGTTAGAATGCATTTGTCTTTGATATCACACATTCTTTTGCTAAAGAAAATTTCATAAATTAAGGAAACCAAAATAATAATGATTAAGCATAATAGTATTAAGGCATTACTGGTTCTTCTTGTTCTTCTATATAGCAACTTTCTCATAGAGTGAGTACCTCAAATAATAATTTATATCCCTCCAAGAATAATATCAGTACTACTAATTAGTAATTTATTACAAGTCAAACAAATTAGAATAATCCATTAAATACTTAGTTCATGAATACTTAATAGTCAATAACAGCATTAGGATCGCAAATTAAATTAGGATATGATGATTTGGCTAAGAGTCCATGTAAAAGCAATTTATTTGCCTTATCATGTTAGGGACAAAACAACTTTCAATAGCAACAATAATAGGAATAATTATGCTACAATAATAATAGTAATGGAATTACTTTATCAAATCAATCTCCTCCAACCCACCAAAAAATTCCCTCAATGATTGTACATCCCGTGACCTAATAACAATAAGACAATAAATCAACTCTTTTCATTCCTCTAAATTAATTGCTTGGAAGTAATTAAGAATAATCCATTATTTAGAATAACTCTAGTATTATTTGTAATACAAATGCGAAGTCAAGTTATAGAAGTAATTCTACTACCTTGAACAACAATAGTTAAGTTAATTTAAATGTTAGAAGTATTTTAAATAATAATAGCAACTTTGAATTCAATAACATTATTTCTAATAATAATTTCAATGCAAATAACAGCTCTCTAAATAACAATAATTTTTAAATAACAAATAATAACTATTCAAATGCTAATATTAATAGCAGCAACAATAACGGTATTCTTAGCAGTAATTCTATCAATAATAATTCATTCAAAAGCAATAATGTCTAATTTAACACTAATGCTATGAATAAGAGTAATTTAGATGAAACTAAAATGAATTTAACTGCTATGGAAATCACTAATAGAAGCTTTATTGGGGAGTAGTAACAAAATGTGACAAATAATAATAATAAGAGCATTTTAAATGGCAACAACAATAATAATATTAGTTTTGTTGCAAATTGTAATAATACAACAATAATGAAAGCACTGGAAAAGAATATGGATGTGTCTTAATAATAAGTTTAGCACTTGATTAATTCATCGCAATAACTATAGCATACTTATACCATAGAAGTTGAAAGATACATGGAATTATTGAATGATCTTAAAGAGAAACAAGAAAAGTGTGAAAATAAGTAGAAAAAGAAAAAGAGAGAACTAGAAGAGATAGAAAATATGATAAAACAAGTAGAAAATAAATAATAATATGAAAGAATGATGATATTAAGCAGCGAGGAGAGTAGAAAATAAAGAGTTGAATTAACTTTCAATAATCACCAATAATTAGATACCGTTTTGCAAAAAATAAAGAATTTAATCTCAGTAATTCCAGATGTAAAAATGCATGAGAAGTTCTTTGCATCTACCTAGCCTTTAGAAAGCGTGTTGAAATAATTAAGTGAAAATAAGAGAGATATCATCATGCATTTGTTAAGAGAAAGGGATGAATAGATGAAATTCAATGAATGTCTGAATGCTCTGAGGGAAGATTTTAATTCTTATATTATGTAGAATACCGAATACACTTTGCTTTATGAAGAATAAAGTGAAGTCTTCGATTCTGTAAGGGCTTAATATCCCACTGAATCCGAATATATATCTAAGAAAATAGAATTAAATAATTCAAAGGAGTTTCTCTAGCAAAAATTATCAGAAATTAAATCTAATTATGAATGTATTCAAAGTGAAATTTAATATAAAGAATAGAAGATTAGTAAATTAAATGAAAATTCTTAATTCTTGCAAACTAGACTAGAATAAGCTAGAAAAAATAAACAATCTGCTCCTGATTATATGACCTATGAAAATTAATTCTAGTTATTCTTATCAGAGAGTTTTGACGAAAATGCCAAGCAGTTCTATAAAGATTTTATTAGAATTTTTGATACTGATTTCTTACAAACAAGCATTGCTTAGAGCTAAGGAGATACCAATAATTTAATTACTAAAGTTATTTAATTCTAAGCTTTGCTTTTGCAAGAAACCTACTTAGTTTTATAAAATTAAACAACACTCAAGTAAACATATATTTTTTATACTTTTTATAGTTAAATAATAAATTTATTTTTATATAATTTAGCTGCGAAGATTTAAGAAAAATTCAAGATTAGAAGAGAGAATTGATGATAGAGTTGAATTAAGTCGATTTATTAAGGGAAGTAATTCTTTCTATTTTAAGTTATGATTAATTATTGCTAAATGTGAGTATGTGTGTCAGAAATATGAAGAGAAAGGATATTGTTATGCAAACTTTTTATCAATATTTAATGAGTAAAAAGACACAATTCAGCTTTAAATTCTAGGCATAGAATGATATTACAAGTGTTACTGAAGATTATATGAGAGTGAATAAGGATTTATTAAATTTAGAAGGAGAAAAGAAAACATTATAATTCTAATTAAGTGAAACATTAAAGGATATTAATCATTTGAAAAATTAACTCTAACAAATAAATTCTAGTATCGAAAGCAATGAGAATAATTTTAAAATTCACTTTGCTAAAGAATGTGCATCTTACTATGATCAATACCTTGTTGAAAAGAATATTATTATTAAAGACATAAGGTAAGTTTTTTCATTTATTTAGACTAAAAATTTATTTATAGAATATTTATTTTATAATAAGCTTTACTTATGGAAAAGCCTACGTAGAAAAACTAGAATAAGATATTAAAGAAGAATTTTAAAAAGCAAATAATATGCACTTAGAGAGAATAAAAGAATAGATTTTTTCGTTGAATTAGAATATGTAAAAGGTTACTGATAAGAGATAGAAAAATTTTAGATTCATTGAAGATGAAATTAAACCCTAATATGAAGAGTATAAGAGAAAATAAAGTGATTGTGACTAAAAGCAATAGTGTTTGAGTATAGAATTAGCCGATATTATTAGTAAAGAAAGAGTGTATATCTAGTAATTAAATTGCATCTTGGCTGAATAATTTGATTTGAAGAATAAAAAATATACCAAAGGAAGTACTTTCTCCAATCTTTAAGAGTTGATGCAGTAATCTGAAGATGAAGCTTTGACTAATTACAATTAAACTTTATAGCTTATGTTGAAATAGAATACATAGAAATAACAGGGGCAAGAAATCAGTATTTTTAATCAATTATAGCTTTTTAAAGAAAAAATGAATGCAATCTAAGAAGAATTACAGAGAATGACTAGAAATGACATTGAAGTGATTGCATAAATAGAATAGCAACTAACCAAATCTGAAAGTGTTATGAAAGAGTTCCACTCAAAAATTGAATAGATCCACTCAGTTTTAAAAGATCAACTTTCTAAAATGAATGTTGACTCTGAAACTATCTTCAACACTTTCAACTTGAATTTCTCTAATTAAGTTCTCACAATGAAAGATTTAATCAACAGAAACCAAGATAGAATGAAAATCATAGTGAATCTCACAAAAAATAGTAAGGTAGATTCAAAAAAGAATGGCAATAATGATAACGATGAAAGTACAAAAAGATCTAGATGTTCTAAAAGTATGTATATCGATGCTCCTAAAAACTTCCAAAAGCAACAAACAAATCACAACCAATCATAAATTCAGTACAACAATAGCAATAACAATAGTTATATCGAACCAAAGTATGGTAAGATTACTATTGATATGAATGCTTTAAATATTCTCCCAGATACTAAAACTAATAGTAACTCAAATTATTCAACTTCTCTTACAGGTTCTGCCTATCCTTTTAATCAAAACAAAGAAAATTAACAACCACTCAATTTTAGTTCTAAAGGCATCAATTGGTAATTACCTTAAAATAAATTTAATCAATCTTAAAAGGATGACATGCTCAGCAGTAATTCAAGTGAAGCTTTCTTCTAATCAAATTCATCCAAATCTAACCGAATGATGGCTTCAAGTCGCTCTTAATCATAAATATTCCTAGGTACTAATAGATAGAATAGTAATGGTATGATTACTTCAGGAAGAATTCCTAGTTCTATTCTCTCTGATCCTCTTTATAATGAAATAACTTCAACAAGCAGCATTCAAGGAAATAACATATTATCCTCTGGTTAATAATAAAATAATAACTTTGTAGCTGAATCCAATAAATCTACTAAAAAAATTCTTTCTTCATCCAATCTTAATATGTCTTCAATAAATTCTCCTCCAAGTCTATCTGCCTCTAAAAGTAAGTAGTTATTTAAGAGAGCTAATTCTTTCAACAATACTTCTTCCTAATAGCTTAATAATAATTCAAGTGGAAATATTGCTCAATAAATCCATAAAATCACAAATAGTAACAATTTTAAGAAACCACTTAATAGAAACAATTCAAATTTACTTTTCACAAATTGGAACAATTAAAATGGTAATAACACAAGCAATGGTAATTTAAATTATAACATGAATAATACTTTTAGAGACTATAGTCCTAACAACAAAAATGTATTGTAAAATTACAACTTGTAACCAGCTTATAATAATAGTTAGAAAGTAAATTCTAAGTAAAATAATGATTAAGATAGAAGTGAATAGAATATTACATTAAATCTTTCTCACATTAACCACATTCATAACGGGTCAACAGGAAATACCAATTATAACAATAATACCAATAACCATGGAATAAATAATAATTTAATTCACAATAACTCCCTCTTACACAACATTTCTATGAATAACAACACAAACATTAAAAATCAAGAATAAGTGTCTGCTTTCTTGGATATTAGTTCTTTGAATATGATCAGTGCTACAAACAGAAATGATAACAGTGGTATTTTCACTTAAACTCTAAGCACTAATATCAATAATAACTCTAAAATATTCAATAAGAATTCAAATTTCTTGAATGATAACAAAAACAGCTTATATGAAGACAATAGTTTCTGCTTGAATACCAATAATGATAGAAGTATGTTAATGTCAGAAAATAATAACTAAAGAGTTTTAAATACAAGTTAGAATAAGAGATTAAATAGTATCTCCTCATAGTAAATGAACACTAGTAAGTTATCCAAAAAGTAATCTATATCAGGTCTTAATTCATAGAGTAATATCAAGTACATAGAAATTTACAAAATGTACGGAGTAGGAAAAGATAATCTTATTAGGAAATAAATATATGATCCAATCAACAACACAGCAAAACCTACCTCATTTGGATATGCTAAACGTTTCTTAAGAATAAACGAGAAAACTTAAAATCTCGAAATTGTGAAGGAGGACATAATTAACCAACAGCCAAGAAAGATAATCGAATAAGCTTATAATAAATTGCTAGTAAAAAATATACATATTCCATCAATAACCTCTTCAATACTGGATTATAAAAACGACTATAGATTCAAAGAGCCTGAAGATGAAATAATCTAAAAGTTTGTAAATTGTAATAATCTTCCATTCTCAATAGAAATTGAGAAGATGGGTAAAATAGAGTGTATTGCATTACATGAAGAAGATCTCCTCTATTTGATGAAACAATTCTGCTAGTGAATATTTAATATAAATTATTTACTAAAATTTTAAATAGATTTTGTCTGATTTCCTAAAATAAATAAAAAATATTATATTTTATAATTAAAAAGAAGAAATAAATAAGTGAGTGTGTAAGTAAGTAAGTAAATAAATAAATAACCTTTTGATATTTATATATAAACCTTAAGTATATTCATATTAGTAATACCTTTATTATTATCTATTAGAAGCTTAAAAACTCACTCCTTTATTTATTATTTGAGTCTTATCATTAAAATTTATCTATTATTTCATAAAATTCCTTTCTAATAATAAATTATAAAATATATTATTCAATTAAGTTAACAAGCATCATTTTTATAGCTGTTCTCATATTATATTTCTTTTTATTACAATTTATAAGTATCTTAACATACTTTGAGAAGATGATAAAAGAATAAACAACAAAGGAATATAAATTGCAAAAAGGAATTTGAAAGAAATACCAATTAAATAATGTTAGTTTTTATTATAAAGAAGGATATAACTAAAATAAAATATATGCTTAAACTATTAATATTATTGTAAATTGATTATATTCAAAAGAGTTCAAATGATTAGTTCAAATTATGTGTCTTTAAATATAGTACCAAATGTATTGAAAATTTTATCTTCATTTTCTATGTAGTTAAAACTTTTTATTATTTTGAAATATATTTATTAAATAGAGATTAATAAATTGATTTTTAAAAATTATAAAGTAAATTTACCCAAAATCTAAGGTTAATACACTTAAATGTTTATGAATTTATAAAGATGAAGGTAATTTATTGATTCCTTTATCAGTTATTTTGTTCTCTCTAAATTATTTAAATTAAAAAAATTAAATTTAAAGTCAAAGAGTTAGTATAAGTACGGGAAATACAAGAATAGCTATTATAGATTTTAGGTAGATTTTAAAGATTCTGATAGTGCTTCAATACCTTTATCAGTTATTTTATTACACCTATTAAATAAAAAGAAAATATTTTATAGGGTTAAATTAATGTTTATGAAAAATAATTTTACAAAAACCATAATTCTAGATAAATTAAACCTTTAAATTATTGTAAAGTCTCTGAAAGCTAAATTAATCCTGAATCTTCTATTAAATTTCCACTATTGTAATAAAGTGATAAATAACCAAATAAATAAGTGAATAGATGGAAAATTTACCTAAAATTCAATACTAGCTTCTAAAGATTAAAACAAATTTTAAGTGCTTCTGAAAGGGTTTCTATACCAATATCAGTAATATTTAAATTACTTAAATTAACTTCAATAGAAGAGTTAGCTAAATAATTCTATTTTTGAGATTCTACTTTTTATTTAATTATTTCTATTTCCTCATTATCATTTTAATACTTTTCTGACATTAAGTTCCATTGCATAATCCAAGTTTTTTCTGGTTGAGGAATTATATCTTGGTTTTATGGGTGATTTTATATTTGTAAAATAAGCTAGCTAAGTTAGGGTCTTTATTTTTCATTATATTAAAGACAAGAGCATGCTAACTAATATAGATAGCTACTTCTCCTAATCTCATCTACCCCCTCTAAAGGAGAAGTAAAAGGTATCATAAACTATAAAGAATTTTAATAGGTGTAATTAAAGCATTCATAATTATCAATCTCGAGAAGTAATATCCCTAAACTGAAAATATCTGACTGATTTATTAATTAAAAAAATATTTAAAAATAGATAATCTTAAATCAATTTACTCTTAATGTTACGATATTCTTAGAAAATTCAGGTGCAGAATACATAGCAGTACCTTTCTTTAATAAATCATGATTAAGTTAAAATTGATTTAAAGAATCAATATTATTTACAAATGAGACTGCTGATGAATGCTTATTGACTTGCTTAATTAATCCAAAGTCAGCTTTTTTAAAAAGATATTGATTAAATAGATTAATATAATCATTATTTTGATTATAACTCTATCAAAAGTGAAAAGTGACTAAAATATAATTTGTAAGTAAAATAATAATTTACCTAATTTAATTTAAATAGTATTAGAATCAATGTGATTTACTAAGATATTTTGAGGTTTAATGTCTCTATGCATAATATTTTTCTAATGTAAGATATTTAAAGCTTAAATTATTTAATAGGCTATTTATATCTTCATCTTTTCATTTATTGATTTAGAATTCTTGCTTTACTTTAGAAAATCATGAAGAGAGTCTTATTATTAATTTAATTAAGAGTTTTTCAATTTCATTGTTAATAATAAAAAAATTACAGTCGCATCTTTCCATCTCTAATATTGAGAATACTTTTTTTCCTATTTTAATTAATTCTAAGTTCTCCACTTTTAGAATGTAAGGTGATTCAAAGCTTTACATAATATTTACCTCCATCTCTATTTACTCTTTTGTGTTGTTCTAGTCAATTAACTATATTTTTAAGGCAATAAGTTGATTTGATTTCTTGATTAAGGCACCTAATACTACGCCTTTAGTACCACTTCCTAGACTAATAAATGACTCATATTTTTTAAGTTCTATTACTTATTTAGCAAGAGGTTAAGCATCAGTTCCAAATTATTTCATTAATAAATTGAATAATTTTATCTATTAATAGTAAAGTAATTAGATTAATTTAATTTTTGGAGGGAGTATATATACTTCTTCCTCTTCCTGTGATAAAGGATTTTAAGCCTAGATAGAAAATATTAATAAATCTTAGTTCTAGTTGAGCTTTTTCTATCTTTCTATCAATATCGAAAGATAATATTGAGTCTACTGTCTTTCATTTGGATTCTTTTTCAAGCATCTCCCAATAATTTTAAATAGAAATGTATCTTTTCTTATATCTTAATTAATTGGTAGTATATTATCATTAAATTTCCTATAGATTACAATAAATTGATCAAGTGTTAATCTTGAATAATCAAACTAAGGGTTGTCTAACTATGCTAGAACTAAGGCTAGTCTATAAAGATCACTCTAATTATTATTAAATTTAAGATATTTTAGCAATTGATTTTACAAGATTTATTTTAAATCAAAGTATTTACTTAAGGATTGTATTCGCTTGAATATGCTTCGAATGGCTAGTAAATATCAATTGATTTCTTAATTTTAATAAAAGATTTATTAGAAAAATATCCTTATAGTCACCTTAAAGCATTCAGCTTAATAATTTAACCACACAGTAAAACAAATAATATTTTGAAGAATTAATTACCAGTGAGGTAACAGTTTAAATAGATTAATAAGTAGTACTTGACATGTCATCTATACTATTTAGTCTTAAATCAGCTACGATAATCCATGTTTTTATAATAAGAATATACATTTACTCACATTATTCTACGAATTAAAAGTAATATTACCTAACTTAACACTGATTTATCCATTTTTATCAACTTAGTAGAAGATATTAGATGGTTTAATGTTTCTGTGGCATGTACCACATTAATGGAATATATTCAAAGCATCTAGCAATTGTATAGCTATCCTTTCTTTTTGTGAGTCATTTAAGCTTATTTTATTAATTCTTAATTCTTTTAAATAATCTTCTAGATTACCTTTATTAAATATTTTGAAAGAATAAATTGATTTCATTCTTATTTTGCTAAAATAAAGAAAGTATTAATTATACCATCGATATACTCCATTTCTTAAACATAAAAGATATCAAGTTTATTATCCATAACTATTTCTGATAAGAAATAACTATCATTTACTTAATGAATGTAGTTTTCCTTTCCTACAGTCCTAACAGCTTTTACTAAATTGTCCAAATCTCTGATTTATTTCTAATTTTTGCTATTAATTTTTATTACTTTGATGGCAAATTGGTCATTGATCTTCAATACTAAGCTCTCTTTGCCAGATCCTACATATTTAAATGATTGGTAAGTTGGCTGCTTCTAAATTAGAAGCTTTAAAAGCCCCTTAATAGAGAAATAGTCAAATGGACAAGCACATTTTATTTTTTGAGTAATCTTGTAAGAGATCTTTTTGATTTGGATTTCCTGATTCAAATTATTATCAGTCAAATTTTTTTTCATTCTTTTTTATGTTGATTGTATAAATTCTATTTAATTTTGTAAATTATTGATTGGTGAAAATCTTTACAATTCTATGAATAGAAGAATATTAATTAATTTGTAAGTATTTATTTAATTATTTATATTACGTAAGTAAACTATAATTTATAAGATTATTAAAGTACTTAATAATTATAAGAAAATAATAAACATTATTTAAATATTCTATTATTTATTATAAACATTATTTAAATATTCTATTATTTATTATAAACATTATTTTAATATTCTATTATTTATAATTAAATTAATTAAAAATTATTAGAATTGATATGTAAAATGAATGATGGATGATAATCTAGTAGATTGAAGTAATACTTTTTTATCTATTTATTTTTTATATAAATACAATTTAATCACATAATAATTCCTTTTAATGATAGTTTTATCAATTATCTTTAGCTTCTTCCTTGCTTTCTACTAAGTTGTAAACTGCACGATCATTTGCTAAATCATCATAATATTGGGCCTACTTCTTTTCAAGGAACTCAAATAGAGTATCTCTGGGACAAATTTCTTCGACCTTAGTGTAAGTACACTATTTAAAATAAAAAATTTAGTAAAATATTATCTATTAAAATAAATATATTTATTACCTTAACTTTAACGAAACCTCCCTTAATTTCTTCTTCACCTAACCAGATGGTGAAAGGAATTTAATTATTACCAGCATAATCCAATTGTTTATTGGGCTTGGGCTTTTCAGAGTATATGATTTCAGCCTTAAGACTACGATCCCACATTTCCTTGATAAGTTTGAGCTTTTCCTTGCACATACCGTTACCGACAGTACAAACTAAGAATTCAGTTTCAGAAGCTCTGATCTTTTATTTGTATCTCTCTTCTAAGATATTGAAAACACGTTCAATACCAACTGAACCACCTACAGAGGGAATCTATTTGGAAGAGAACATACCAATTAAACCATCGTAACGACCACCACCACCGATGGAACCAATATTAGCTCCACACAAAACGGCTTCATAAATCATACCTATTAAATTTTTTAATTATTTGTTGAATAAAGGTTTTTCAAATTAAAGAAAGATTTATTTATTTACCAGTATAATAATCAAGACCTCTAGCAAGAGAAAGATCGAATGAAATATTACTAAGACAGTCCATAGATTCCAAATATTCAAAGAGAAGTCCCATTTCGTAAACACCTTATCTACCAACTTCAGAAGCATCGAATAATTTATCATCTCTAATCTTTTGTAACATTTCTAAGGGAGCACCCTTGTAAGTAACGAAGACGCCTAACTTATCAACAATAGCAACATCAAGTCCCTTGTCTTCAATAAGTTCTCTTCTAACATCAGCCCATGTTTCCTATATTCAAAATAGCTAATTAAATATAATTGTAAAATTTATTTTCTATTTACCTTGTCTAACTTATCAATAGAAGAGCAGATGGTTTTGAATTTAGAATGAGGAGCACCAGCTATTTCGATCATGGCATCCAATATTTTACGGGAATTAACCTTAATTACAAAGGGAGAACCCAAGTCCAAAGCATGTAAGATATCATTGATGATCTTGATGATTTCAGCATCAGGGATCATAGCATCATAATTACCAGCAATATCAATATCACATTGGTAAAATTCTCTATATCTACCCTTGGTCATGTTGGGTTAATCTCTTCTGTAGACCTATTTATTATAAATAGTTATTTATTATTATTAAATTGCTTTAATTGAATAAATTAAATAATTACCTTAGCAATATGGAATCTCTTGTAGTTAGTGACAGCTTGGGTGGCAAGATAACGAGCAAAAGGAACAGTGAGATCATATCTAAGAGATAAGAGTTCACCACCTTGATCATCGAGATCATAAATCAACTTAGAGTCATTACCATACTTACCAGTTAAGGTTTCCTTGAGTTCAAAGACAGGAGTATCAATTTCAACTGCACCGTGTTGAAGAAGAATACCTTGAATGGTCTTAAATACCTTTCTCTTAATGGCCATTTAGAGGGCATTAAAATCTCTGGTACCCTTGGGGATCTTTGGCTTTCTTCTTTCTTCATTACGAGGAGCAACGAGTTCATCAATTTAATTTAAGAGATCGTTATTATTTAAAGTGAAGTAAGCTCTACTGATTTCTTCGAAAACTTCCTTGCTTTTTTCTTCACTTTCGATCTTGAATTATTCAGTGATAACATTGAAAACAGTTTCAGTGCCCTTACCTAATTAGAGAAGCTTAACTTCTTTCTTCTTCTTCTTGCCATCATCCTTTTCTTCTTTACCTTTTTTATTTTGGCTCAATTATTTATTGAGGGTATCTAAAGTCTTGTAGGCAATAAAGAATTCAATTTGAATAGCTCTACAAAGATAGTTAACGTATCTTTCAAATTCTAAAGCAAGAGCAAAGTTATCACCAAGAGCTTTGTAGTTACCTGCCAATTTGCTGAAATTAAGTTAAGAATTATCAGCAATAACTTTGTTTTAAAGAGATTAGACTTCAACTTCGAAAGCACCAGAACCTGGAGTGATTCTATTCAAAGTATTAAGGGTTTAGAGATTAATGCTACCAAGTAAAGAAAGTAATAAATTATTTAAACCCATAAAGTTCTTCAATTCATTATCAATAACTGTACCTTTAGCTTAAGTGTTACCTTCTTCACTTTCAACAGCAAGTTCATCAACCAAATAATCTAATAATTATCTTATTTTAAAATTAAATATATTATAAGCATTAAAATGAATCTCACTAATTAATAACACTATTTTAAATTAATATTTCATCTTTTCTTTTTTTTAAATGTAAACTAATATTTCAATACTCTTAATTTAAATAATTAATTAATTCTATTCTTGATTATTCTTTAAATTTTTAGTCCGAATAAATAGGGATCATAAGCTTTTGTAGTGTTTTAAATAAATAATTAGGTTATATTTTATCTTAATTATGATTAATTTTGTATTGGGTAGAATTTAATCTATAACTATTAGAATATCCCTAATTAAATTATTTCTATGTTTATTTATTTTAAATATATTACTGTAAACCATTTCTAACAGAACCAGCAATTTCAACCCATTATGTCACTTCTTGAGAGGCTTTCTTCTTGGAGAGTCTACTAGAGAATAACAAGTTTTGGATTTCAGTGGCAAGAAGAGAAATGCTTCTTTGTAAACTTCTCTTTTCAGAGTAGGCAGTCAAGAATTGATCAGAGTTGATGTAACCACTTTCACAGAAGAAAGCATAACTGACTGAACTCAATTTTAAGGTATTCCTATTAAATTAGATAAAATGATAAATTAAAAATTATTATTGTTTATTCCATATAATTATTCAATATTATTGTTAATATTTCTATAATAAAATTAGCATTATTATTATATTAATTCTTCTTTTTTAAACTTAATTCTTAGATTTTATTATAAATCAAAAGTAGGGAAAGATTTCAAATCAATTAATTACTTTGTGTTGAAAAGGTTCCATAAAATCAAGGAAGTAACATAGGTGTTTTAGACATTAGATAAGATAATTTCAGCTTCATCCTTAGTGAGTTGAACAGTGGCAACTCCAGCAGCAGCCAAGGCTTCAGCAGTTTAGAGTTAACCATAGAATACCTTCAAGATATTAAAAGGATTGGTAGAAAGACCTTGGGGCTTAACGAATCCATTGAAGGCAGAGAGAAGGAAATTGATGGTAGACTTGCGGATGCTCTTTCTACATTTGGTAAGAGCTAAAGAGAGGATGAAGAAGAAAGCTCTAGAGAAATAGGTTTCCTTTTCCAACTTCAATTCAAGGATAGATTGAGATAATCTGCTTGCTTGGGCATCGATGAACTTGTTAATGTCATCAATTGAAAGAAGAGCTTCCTTTGTTTCGCAAATGAAATCATTGACGATTGTTGCTTCTAATTGAATACCTTCATTTTCGAAAACTACTTCTTATATTTCGGTTCTGTTCAAGTTTCTTAAACCTATGATTTTAACCATTTTATTCTGTCTGATTTCTATTAATGCTATTTACTTATGTTAATTAACAAATCTTTGGCTTTTCTGATTTTTAATTTTTTTTAATTTGTTATTTAAAGAGCAAAAGATATTTTATACTTTTTAAATAAAAGCTATCTATTCTACTTGCAAATTAGAATGCTAGCATTTGATAACTCTCTCAGTCATGCGAATGTTCTTCTTTATATTTTGATGTCTTGCATACTAATTATACAGATTATCATTAGGCTGAAACCTATTCCTCAAGATATCATTTACAGTGTCTCTTTTCTTTCTAATACCTCTTCAATTTTGCTGACGAAATAAGCTAAGATAGAATTACATTTAACCATTAAAATATCTAGTATAGGTGAATTTCCTTACTTGCAAAGCTGAATCTGATAATAACATAATCTAACTATCGTTAATAAGAAATACCTTTTGGTGTATTTAGTTAAAAGAGAAACTTAATTTGTAAATAGATGTAATAATAATGCTTTTTTAGCGATTTTAACATATTTAAATTAGAATACCATAGTTTTGTTATAAATTATATTCAAATGTAGAAATTTATCTATCAATGAATTCTAATATATTTGTGTTTTTTAGACTCTTTTTAACTGATTGAAAAGAAAAAATGAGCGAAAAGAAATTCTTTTATTAATTTTCATTCCTATTTATTCGTCACTTAATTATTAATTAATAGTGGATAGATTGTTATTCCGTTATTAAGGTGTGACATTTGTTATTATGCATCATCTCAAGATGTAATTTAATAATATGTAAATTCTTCATCTTAATTCTTATATTAATAAATTGAAAATCTTAATATTAACTTAAATATTATCATCAAATAACTATCTATTACTTCATTTGTAACTCAAAAGTGTTTTAATATCTCTTTCTTTTTTTTAAAATCACTTTGAAAAATTAGGTAAATTTTAAAATTTATTTCAGTAACCAAAATAAAGTATTTGTTTGAACTTGCTTAAAAAATTGTAATGTTAAAAAATTATTAATCTGTATGTCTATTTAATTATTTTATATATTATTATAATAATCTATTTATAAAATTTAACTTTCAAAAAAAATAAAGCATAATATAATTATTGCATTTTTATAAAAAAAAGGCGGATAGCCCGCCGAGGGGCTCGAACCCTCGACCACAAGATTAAGAGTCTTGCGCTCTACCGACTGAACTAGGCGGGCAATTCAATAGTATATAAAAAATTCAGCTGTATCTTTTATCATTTCCTTATAAAAATTATAAATAATAATTATTTCTAATGCTATTTTAAATTTTAAAATAAATAATATTATCAACTTTCATTTTATTTAGAGTATTTTAATAATTTATATAATTATCAATTTACATGGAAATTTAAAAATGATAAAAAGGCGGTTAGCCCGCCGAGGGGCTCGAACCCTCGACCACAAGATTAAGAGTCTTGCGCTCTACCGACTGAGCTAGGCGGGCTATTCAATAGGTTTTATTATAATTTTGTTTTATTTTGTATGATTTTTAATATTTATTAAAAATCAATTATTTTAAATATGAATGAATCCTTCTTTATATAAGGAAATGATATTTATTTAAAAGATAAATATTATTTATTAATATTTTAATTTATGTTTAGGAGAAAACTATTTAAATTATCTTTTTTAAATAATCTTCAGTTTTTTAAAAAAATAATTTGTTGATTATTATTGGAAATCTCATAAGAGAAAAAAATTACATCAAAATGAAAATATTGATGAAGAGATTTCTTAAGATGGACAATATTTAAAATATTCAAAATTATGACTATGAATGAATGTATTGTATTTATTTGTAAAAGAGAATAGATTATATTAAAACAATATATAAACCAAATGATTAAATGATAGTTTTATTATTTTAATTCTTTTTAACTCTACTATTAGAGCGTAAATTAATTAATAATATATGTAATTAAAATAATATTAATAATCTATAAAACAAATTTAATAAATATTCTTTACTAAGTAAATAATAATTTATTAATAATAGTTAAATTTCTTTTTCAGCTCAAAGGTAAAATCTGTATCTATAATTAAAATTAATCAATTTAGTATTATATTTTTTAATTTAGTTTAATACTAAGATTGCTTCTTCATTACTTACTTTATTGAACCTTTTAATTTAGAGAAAGAGAATAATTATTACTAATTTTTATTTTAATTTGATTACATAATATCCAAGTCTAACTAAATTAGTTTTTGAATTTAAGATAAACCTTTCAAAATCTTAGATAATACACTGAATATCATATTACATGATCTATTGTTAAAAAGGAAATATTAAATTAATTTTTATCAACCATAAATTTTAAAGTTATTACGAAAGATTTATAGTTAATTTTTAGATTTTATGCAATTTAGAAAACTCTTTACTTAATCTCTCTGCACCTTCCTCTTCTTAAAAATTATTTGACCTATATTTAAAATTAATCATTAGTAATCATCAATAAAAATAACTTGAAAGAAATACCAAAGTTATAGATTTAATTCATTTAGATTCTAACATTTTGAAATGTTGTTAACAAGACTGATTACTCCTTCAAAAGAAATTTTATTATTTCTATTAATAATGTGAAGAAGATTTAATATTTTATGTTTAAAAAAGCACAAAATAAATAAATAATACCCAAAGTTAAGATTTAAATTTTATAACTAAGAACATAAAGCTAAATTTTTGGCAAGGTTACTAGCATCTATGCAATCAATTAAATTACATCTATATTTTATTGTGAAATTTTTATTTTAAAAATTTCTTCATTTTTATATTACTTGAATCTTAATTTTAACTATCTTAAACTCTTCAATTAACCAATCAATGTACTCAAATTGATCATATTCTAAGAATTAATAACATTGTAACTATTGTTTTTATTTAGTTAGTTAATTAAATTTTAAATTTTATTTTAATTTACTCAAAGTTAAGATCTAAATCTTATAGATTATAGCATTAAACAACCCTCTATTCTTCTATATTTGTTACTTTTTGTAACTTGCTTAATCTATTCACAAAATTTTAATAATTACTATTAAATATGTTAAATTATTTTACTCCATATTCAAGGATAAAGTCCTTAATCCTTTACATAAAAGGATATCTAACATTAATTTGATAGCACATTAGTTATCAATAAAGCTCTAACTAAAAATTTTTTAAAAATGAAAGTATTATTAATTTATTAATTAATTATTATGACACTATTGATTATTATAGAATATTAAATTATACATTCATCAAAAACTTAATTTAATAGTAAATTATTTACCTAATGTTTAATTAAAGAGTCTAAAGATTATTAAACTTTGAAATTTCCTATCCCAATACAATGGTAGCATCATTGCTTAGATCATTTTAGCTTTTTATAGAATGGTAGAATAAAGAAATATTAAATGTTTGAATAAATAAAATGATAAATACATTACTCTAATAGTAAATTTAAATTTCTGATATTCTCGCATTTTGAAATTTCTTTTATCAGAGATATTATTCCTTCATTTTTTATCTCATTATTTCTAATTTATAAAAAAGTATCATTTTCATCAAGATAGTAAAATAAATTATTAATAAATTACATTAAATTTAGAGATAAGTCTGTAAGGTTTGTACATTTTGAAATTCCTTATCCTAAAATGTAAGCTCCTCTTTGTTAAATTAAATTACAACTAATAATAAAAAATAAATTAAATAATAGGTTAGCTAAACTTATATTTTACGATAAATCTAATTCCAGCTTTTATAGATTAAAACATTAAGATAAAATATCACTAAGTTTTTAAGCGAATTCTGAATCTGCTTATGAATCACTTGAATTTTATAGAAAATAGACTCAAAATTTGATTTGTTAGAATTTATTTACTTTAGATCTAAAATTAGCTCTTATTTATGTGAATAATCTTAACTAATAATCTTTTGATTTCATATTATTAAGTAATAAAAGAGGTTTTATTAAAAATTAGATTTTACTTCTTAAAGTTTTTCCATTGAACTCTATTATAACAAATTCTTTTTTTATCTCACACTTTTTTCTTATCTTTTTTAGAAATATTAATTTTTTTGAATGATGAAATTCGTTCCTCTATTTGTACAGAAAATACTCTATTAATATGTAAATAACGCATTTACACTAAATAATTTAGTTTTTTAATTTGAAATTTTGCAATTTCTTTTATTTAATTAATTAAGGAATTATAAAAATAAATGAAATCTTTGTTTGATTAAGGATCTACTTATTACGCTGTCATTTTTTCAGTTTAAATTAATTAATTAATATCTCTTTCTCTCTCTATCAATATTTTGACCAAGTTTTTTTTGGAATTTCCAAATTTATTTTATTTAAATGAGAGTTGGTTGTTCAAAAAATTATTTAAAATAAAATATAAGAATTAAATAATTTATAAAAGATTAAATCAATTAAGACGATAAATAAAATAATCTACAAAAAAACAACATAAGCTAAATTAATAGCATTCATTGCATAGAAAGTTTAATATTGTAAGCTGTATGCACTCCTAGTTAGAATTCTTCAATTTTAGTGATAATAAAACTATAGAAGGGATAGACAATGTATTCATCTTCATCTGGGAAAAAAGAGACCGCACTAATGTTTTTGGGTCTGTTCTAGTATAACTAATTACCAGTTTTGTATTAAAATTCAAAAAGAACAGGAACTGAATCATCATAAGTGTTTGACATAATAAAAGGGATAGCTTTATTTTTAGCAGTAGTGAAAGAACTAAAACTTGGAAGAACAATGACATTGCCCTGCTTGATGAATAAATTAAAATGATCAATATTAATTGCAGAACCTCTAAATAGAGTAGTAGGCTGACCATCGGGTTTGATATTAGTAATTCCAGAATCATCATAATGGTAAAGAGAGAGAATGAAAATAAAATAAAATTCTTTCAAAAGAAAAACAATTTCTTCATTCAAGATGTTCATTGTTGTATTTAAGAAGTTATAAACAGGGTATAAACTATTTGAATCAGAGTACAATCTCAACACTTTTCCAGCTATTTATTTATTTGTAGTTTCGCCGTCAAAACATTTTTGGACTGCATCGGGAATATTCATCATGCTATCAAGAACTTCTTATTTTACTTAGATCTTTTTCTTTATAATTAGTTCCTTCACTTTTTAAAAGGATTTTTTCAAATTTTTCTTTTATGGGTTCAACCTGCTAATATCAAAAGTTGAGTAATCATTTAACCCTATGTTTAGTAATTCTTTTTTGAGGGTAGGGATAAAGAAGTCAACATGTTCTAAAAGTACGACTCTTTTGAATTCTGAAGGTACCAGTAGTTTATTGATAATTTATAGTAGCTCCTATTCACTTATTGTTATACCCTTTAATAATTTGCTTTCATCATTTAATAAATGCTTTAGATTGATATAGCCTTATTATCCGCAATAGATGACGCAACCCTAGATTCTAAGATTCTATTTATTGTTTTTTATGAAATTAAAGTGGTCTCCATCGCCCCATTAAGTATTAGGCCCAGCTGCTACACCACTCAGCATAATTATACATGGTTAATCTTATAAATTTAAAAGATCCTTTCTAAATTTTTGATCATTATCATAATATTGTACTAAAACGAAACCAGAATACTATCTTTGGATTTCTGCTAGAGTTTCAAAATTATTATGAGCATTCTTGTCCATCCATAGAAGGTACCTCTAAGTAGATTTTTGAGAGGCAGTGTGGAGTTGCTTTATTTTGGATAATAATTCTTTTACCCTTAGTTTTACTTATTCCATCTTTTAAGGATCTATTTTACCTTTTAAACCATCTTTCGATAGTTGTTCGCATTCCTTAGCATTATCAGTGAATTATTTAATGACACTCTAGTATTTCAAAAATAAAGTAATTTAATCAGAGTCTTTGATCTTTTCTTGTAAGGATTCTACTTCATCCATAAGTGGTGCAAGTTCTAGAATAGCTTTCATGAGGGGAAAAGCATCCTTAGATTGCTTAGATTATTTAGCCAAATCACTTAGGAGTTTTTCGAGTTTATCAGTCTAAGATTAGGATTTTAGTTTCTTCTCTTCTTCCAATTAGAGCTATTGCAATTACTGCATGATCTAGTTAAAGTTCTCTGAAGAATTCGATTATGTGGCTAGCTTAACTAATTGATCATATGATAGGCTCATAACTATTTCTTTTGGGGCTATTTATTGTTGAAATATATAAAAATTATGTCTTACTTTTTATTGATTAAATTGTATTTGCAAAAGTTGTTTTTTTCTTTCTTTAATAAATTACTTTCAATAAAGTAGTGAATATTCTAATATCTATCAAAGAAATATAGATGAAAATAAAATAAATCATTAAATCAAGTGAATGAATACTAACTAAATTACTTTTTTTGGTTGACACTTCATCCTTTTTCATTGATAATTTTAGTTAATTTTAATTTGTCATATTAGATAGTAAATTAAAAAAAAATGTAGAATTAGTCAATATTTAAAAGAATTAATCAATCAATCTCAAACAAGCTAACAAACAAACAGATAAACAAATAAACAAAAAAATATATCATTCTCTTATTTCTATCTTTATCTCATAATTAGGTTAGATAATTAGATATTTAGATAGTAAATTCATTAAAAGTTAGATAAATTTGGTAACAAACATTATTATTCGTTCTTCAATCTTCGCAAGCCAATCTGTTAAAATTTATTTTTCAAGGTAAATTAACTATTTTTCCCCTTTATTTTTTTATATTGATATGTAAAAATGAAAAAACTTAATTTATTTCATACAAGAAATAGAGAGATAGGGCGAGCAAGCAAGCAAGAATTATTATAAAATGATTAATTTTGTCCTAATTAATAAGCGATAGATACCAATTAAGTGAATGAATTTTTTTGTTATTAGTATTGTAAATAGTAAGAGTATTCAAACAAAAAACAATTAATAAATTAGTAGCTAAATAGATAATTAAGTACACAGAAAGTTATCTTAGATTCATTATCTTTTTTATCTTTGAGAATCAATTTACAATTATTATTTAATCAATTGATAGATTCTTTTATAGTGATTTTAGATTCTTCCTTATACTAATTTCGGATAAAAACTAAAGATTTGAAAATTTTGATACTTTTAATTAAAGAATAAATCTTCTTTTAAACATATTAAGCTTTATATAAGTAGGTAGGTAGGTAAAAAATATAGAAATGTTTGAGACAACTACATTAGTATTATTGTTCTTACAATTTTTATTTGCAGGATCATGTTTCTATTTGATCATGTGTGCAGATCCAAATTCTTAAGGTTTATTAGGAAAGGCTCATAGATTTATTTATAAGATGATTCCATCCTTTTACAGGTAAAAATAAATGTTATTTAATGAAAAGGATTATTATAAAATTATAATCAAAATGGGAAAGTGAAAGTGATAAGAAAATAGCAAATTTGTAGCACATCAAAATAAATCACTATCAATATATTTAGGCTCAATAAATGTTCATTAAAATAAAAGAAAACCTGTCATTTTTCTAAAGATTTTCTTCATTTAAGATAGAAATTTAGATATGTTTTTAAATAATGATCGATGATGATGAAATAATAATTAAATAAATCAATCTTTAGGATTATATAAAACAGATAAAAATAAATACATTTTATTAACTAAAGCAGTTCAACCTATTAGAAGCTTTATTTTTAACTATTTTATTTTAATCAAAAATAGCAAAACAAAAGATCCTAACAAAAAGCCTAATATCTTTTTCAGAATAGCTGACAAGATCATTAATTACTTGTGCTACACAAATCATCCTTTAGTGTAGGTATTCTATGGTATAGTTGCTGTAGGTGGTTTTATTGTTTATTGCAAATATGGTCTTTTCAAGCATTTCCCTAATGCTTACGTTTCTAGTGTTCATATTTACTTTGGTTCCCTATTTGCTTTCTTCTGCTTCTACAGCTACTATCTTGCTTGCAAGGTTGGACCTGGAAAAATTACTAAGGATAATGTGAAGCAATACACAAAGACCTATGAGAAATATTATGATGATGTTTTATTCGAAAAAGGAAATAATTGTTAAACATGCAATATTACAAAGTAAATGCCATTCTTACAAAGAATATTTTTTAAGCATCTTTTTCTGGGATTTAAAAAGTTTATAATGAAAATAGCTAGTTTTAAAAATTGTTTGCAATATAAATGAAATAGAAAATCTATTAAAAATAGAATTGAAAAATAAATGAGTAAAAAAAAAATAGCTGTTTTTAGAATTTAAGACAGATTTATTAAAAATCTCTATTTTAGATGGAAAGGATGAAAATTAATAAATTCATTATTATTTATAATTAAAAAGGCCTGCTAGATCTAAGCACTGTAAAACTTGCAATATGTGTGTTTCGAAATTTGATCATCATTGTATTTGGTAATATAATTTTATATTAAAGCAAATATTTCATAGTAATATTAAATAAAAAGGATTAGATAATGTGTTGGAGAATAGAATTATAAGTACTTCTTACTTTTCATAGGTTCTCATGCCTTATTGACTATTTATGGAGGTATTATTGGTATCCTCTGCCTTTATGGTATTGTAATCGAATCCAATTTACTTAATGCAAAGTTTAGAATACCTGGATCTGATGAAATTATTGATGCTAATTGGTCAATTATTATGAAAGTAAGATTTTTTGTTTTAGATTCTTTAAGGTTTTTAATTTTACTTTTATTTTCTAAATTAGTACTTGTTTTACAAAGAGACTATGTTTGTTTTCATTATTATTCTTTGTATAATTATGGGAATTACTCTTACTCTCTTCTTATTCTATCACTTCTCAATGGTTAAAGATAATATGACCACTAATGAAAGAATTAAGAGAAGCGATTTCATGAATTACATTGAAAATGAAGTTAAAAAGTTAGAAAAGGCTGTCTAAGAGCCTGATTAAACTCCTGAGAATAAATTAGAAAAATAATAAAAACTTAAGAAATACAAGAAAGATCTTGATCAATTAAAGAAATGGTTCCCTACAAAGGGTTTCAAATAAAATCTCAAAGATATTTGGGGGTTATGAAAAAAAAATAGATTAATTGTTATTTGAATATTTAATTTTTTTAATTAATATATATTTTAATACATCATCATTTATATGTAGATATATTCTTATTGTTAATTTATTCTAACATTATCAATCAATCTATTAATCAATCAATCAAATAATTATTCTATAATAAAATTTATTCAATCATATTAATATTATAAACTATTCAAATTCTTTTATAAATTTTGATATTTTTAACTTTCTATTTATCTTCTGATTATATTAAAACTAACTTCTGAAGTATTTATGTATTTAATTATTATATATTTTAGCTTTTAAATACATTAGATTATAATAAATGCCAATAATTCACCAAACTGTATGAAATCATTGATATTGTCAAAATGTCATTATTTTTGTGTTAACTACTTAATTATACAATATTATTTTAACCATTATGATTTTATATTTTAAATCTATAAGCTAGAATACCTTTAACATCCTTATAGCTTTTTAATAATTTTGTTCTACCATTTTATTTCACTTTCTACCTTATTAATCTCTTTTCATTACTGATTTAATTCTTTTAATATTATTGATTACTATCTTAAAGTTAGGTAAATATTCTAAATTATTTATAATTATTTTCAATGTACCTATTCTTAATATTTAAACAATATTAAGCTAATTTTATTTATTATTTTTTTTCTTGATTAAAAGGCAATCTTTAAAATGGTATCCTAAAAATAGATTTCTACTAAGTTGATAATAATTGAATTATAGACACTTAAGGTATATTAATTAAATATGTAAAAGAAATTAGTAAGAAAGTATGTGATATGGTCTAATCAAAAATTATTTATTATTTATCAAATTAAAACTACAAAAAAACTAGAAGGAGATAAGAAAGTTGTGTATATGTATGCTTGCTTACGTTTATAAAAACTAATTCAAAAATTGATGAAAAAAAAAATCGATTGGTCTATTAGTAAAAGAATTGAAAGAAAGTATTAAATTATAAGCTTACTTTGAATGAATAATATAAGAATATGCTTTGATTGGAGTTTCTGAGTATAAGAACTCTTCATTTTATTTTAAATAAATAATTTGCTCATATTAACAATATTAAAATTTCTATTAACTGGTTTCAATTAAAGTTAAGCACTCTCAAATAATTAATAGTAAAGCAGGACAAGGAAAAACACAAGATTCACAAAAAACTCAACAAAATGTACATTGCAAAGGGATTATCAAAGCTTTTTTCTAAGAAAAGTAATAGAACATCTTCCTCACATTCATTTTATCCTATTTCTCTACCAAATTTTTACTATACATTTAGAACAGAATTGCTATTTTGATTATTCTTTTGCTAACTATCATTTATTTACCAACTATTCTATTATTAAAAAGATGCAAAGATCGTTGGTGGAGCCGCAACAACTCTTGGATTGTTCGCTTACTTCTAATAAAACTTTAATGACACTATTTGCAAAGAAAATAGACATATCAACTACTTTGATTTTGGGTAATTCTATTTAAAAAACAGTATTTTTAAGAGCATATAGACTAAGTCATTTTTTAATTAACAATAGTGTTCAAGTGTTACCTCACCCAGATAAAATAGCAAAGGGAGGAGAAGATGCTTACTATGCTGATTCAAAGTAATACTTTTGGCTTCTTTATCTTTTCCTCATCTTAAATAACCATTTATCTTAAAGAATTTGAATATCCTTTATTATTTATGTGCTTTTTTGTAATTCTAAAATTGTTATAATTTAAATAGCTTATTAGCAATTGCTGATGGTGTCGGTGGATGGGCTGAAAGAGGTGTTGATCCCGCTGAATACAGCAGAGCATTAATCAAAAAGTAAATTAATTAATTTATAAACACCTATTACGACAAGCAACATAAGAAATAAATAAAAACTCGTTAATTTATAAGTAAAATGGAGGGTTTAAATTGGTAAAAATGACAAAGGTTAGCAATAATTTTTGTAGCGATTAATTTTCTTTCACTTTTGTTTAAGTTTGGTTTTAATCTTGGAAGGTGGAATAGATTGTGAAATTTCCCACCTTAAGTGCTTGAATAATAATTTGTGAAGGAAAATTGAAGTTGTAATCATCAAATTTAAGATTGTGAAAGGATTTTTATAATTTAAAAAAAAGTAGGAGTGATTGTATTAATTACACCCTACAAATACAATTAGTACTATTAATTTGAATTAAATATTATTAATTCATTACGTCACATCAAACCCAAAATCATGATTTGATTTGAAATTTTTAAATCTAAGGATCTCTACAAAAATATTACCTAAATTTCACCAATAATTTAGAATTAAATTAATCTTGATTTGCTTCTAAATTTCTATTATTTCTACCCATCTATTAACTAATATTAAGTCATTAATTAAATTTCACTAAAAATATATTTTTAGTGTTGAATCTAATTACAAATCTAACGTCATCAAGTATATCAATAACCCTAAACTTCTTCTCATTCATGCAGCTCAAGCTACTTAAATCATAGGTTCAAGGTAATTAATTAATTATTTTATCCATTCATCTATCTATGTCTCTTTAGCTTGGATTAAAATGCTATTAGACTAAGAGTAATCTATAATAGTTCTATAAAATTTATTTAAAAGCACCCTTGTCTTGGTTGTTGTTGATAAGAACAAAAATATTTTGAAATCCTCCTACATTGGTGATTCTGGTTACTGCATATTTAGATTAGATGAGAATAGCTCTCCAAGACTTGTATATGGTTTCAAGGAGTAGTAAAAATCATTTAATTTCCCTTATCAAGTAAGTTATTTTATTACATTTATATTTTACTTTCATTTACTAATTCTTATAAACCATTTAATGATCTATTTTATTTAACTTTTAAGAATATATGGTTTAATTACAATTTCATTTAATATTTTAAAAAGTTGGGTGGAAATGGACATGGTGATAGCCCTAATACTGCTCTAGAATTTGAGCACGAGATCAAAGATAAGGATATTGTTATTGTTGGTTCCGATGGTTTGTTCGATAACATGGATTTTGATTAAATTAGACTTTAAATCTCTCAATATGTTATGAGGGATAAGACTGTTGATGTTCAATCACTTGCTAGAGACATTGGTAAATAAGCTAAAACATACTCTCTATCATGGCTCTATGACTCTCCTTTTGCTTAAAAAGCTAGAGCTAATAAACACTACTTTATGGGTGGAAAATCTGATGACATTACTGTGATTGTTGGTCAAATTAGAACTAACTGATTCCACTAACTTTGTTTATTAATTTATATAACTATTAGAATAATTCTACTAACTTTTATATTTCTTATTATTGGTAAGTTTATCATTTATATTTTAGTATTCTATCTTGAGCATTTTAAACAGTCTGCTGAGCAGATTTTTTATAAACCCTACTTTATAGTATTAATTAATTGTCTTTTTATTATTACTGTATTTCTCTCCTATAATAACCCCCGTTTTTCTGTATATTTGCTTGATAAATAAAACTATTTATCCTATTAAAAAACCTGAATTTTTGATCTTTTTGGTGTTGGAAATCTCAAAGGGAAATATGATAATTTACTTTTTATCTAGTAAAAATATGAGAATAGGATGAAAAAAATCTTTTATTTTTAAGTAAATACTATCTTTCTTAATCATTTAGTTTTTTTGTGGATAAGAAATAAATTTACTTGAGGCAAAAATATTAATTAATTTAGAAATAAATATTTTTGATCAATAAATCAGTAGGAATTAACATTTTAAATGGAAAAATAAAACTCGTTTAAAATAAATAAACTTAATTAATTATCATTTCGAATAGATTTAAATGAGAAATAATTCAGTAAAATAAGAGTTTTGCAAAAAAAAATGAATAGCCATTAATTTCTATTTACCAATGTATAGAAATAGAAGATAATAAATCTATTAAGATCTAACAAATAAGACAACCTATTTAAATACATATAAAAGATGTGTTTGTAAGAATAAAATTTACATATCAGCGATTAAAGATTAATTGGAGGTAGTGACACAATTAAGAAGAATTTTAAAAGGAGTAAATAGTAAAAAAATTAGATTTCTACACAAAAAAGTAATGAGAAGGAATAAGAATAAAATGATAACATTCTTGAAACGCTTGATGAAAATAGAAAATTTTTACTGTAAAAAAAAAAGAATAGCCTTATTATAAATCCATAAAGATCTAACATATATGATGAGAAGGAATAAGAATAAAATGATAAAATTCTTGAAATGGTTGATGAAATTAGAAAATTGATATTAAATTACGATTATTAAAAATATTTCAAACAAATTGAAAGTTAATCTGAAAATAATCATGAAATTAAAGATAATGAAGAATCATTTTAAGAACGTAGCTTATTTTAGAATGATTAAAAATAGATTATTACTTTAGAAGAAAACAATTAAAATTAAGTGATTTTATCATTTAATAACAATCAGTTTCCAAATTTTTAGTAAGAAATTTTTAGTAATTTCAATTCAGGCAATCCCTTTTAGAATTTATAAGTTACTGAATAAAAGAATGAGTAAAAATCTCTTTCTAAATTTAACGATAAAAAGTAACCAAAATATTTGAATTAGTTTGAATATATTTTTATCAAAGAGGAACTAAATGCAAGAAATAAAAACCTTAATCTTGGTAGTCATTTAATTAGTGGAGGAGAAGCAGATATTTTTGAAGACGAAAAAAATGATTAGATAGCTTTTAGAATTTGCAAATCTAATAATTAGTAAGGAGAAGGCAATTATAAAGAAGAATATGAAATAATTAAAAGGATCTAGAACAAAATTAATATAATTAAGTATTTTGAAAGATATCTTATCAAAAAAGATGATAGTACATGTTATACAGTCTTTAAAATTGAAAAATGTTAGCATGATTTAGTTAAAGAAATAGAAGTAAAGAAGAAGTTGAGTTTGCTTTAAATATTGATAATAACATTTGATATATTAAATGCTTTGATTGTATTTAAAAATGCTTCAATAATACATTCTGATATTAAACTATCTAACATATTAAAATAATCTGATAATAACTATGTTATTTCTGATTTTGGAACTTCTAACATAGTCAACCCAAAAGGAGAATTATAATATGAAGAAAAAGGGCACACACCAGGATATAAACCAAAAGAGTTGATAGACCAATTTTATCATGATATTTATTCATCAGGAAAAACAATATAGAAAATAATTGACTAGAGCAATGATCCATAAAATCCCATAATTAAAAAGATATAAGAATAAGCTAATTTATTAATTGATGAAAGATAATAAGAAAATTTCAATTGTGTGAAACTTCCTTATTAATTTCTTTCTCACATAATTTATGAACATGATAAATAATTAGAAGAGTTTTTAATATTATATTTAAATAAAATAAAAAATATTAAATAGGATAAATTTAACTATGAAATATATCTTTTAGAATATCTAATACTTAAAAAATTAAATGCAAAATAGGAGAATATATTAAAGTTAAAGTACTAAAATATTAGAATTTATTTTCGAGAAAAGAAATTTAGAAGAGCTTTGTCAAATTTTAAAGAAGTTTTCTCTGAGATTTTAGAAAATAAATTAATATTAACAAATGTTTTAATTAAATCAATACGTTTAATAGGAAAAATATTTATTAAACTAAGGTACTATCAATATTCTTTGGAAATTTAACAAAAATTATTAGATATAATCTTAACTAATGATTTAAAGGATTAGTTAGCAAAATAATTTGGAATAATCAGTTATAATTGGATTTATTAACAAGATATTAAGTAATTTGAATTCTTTTATGAATAATTTCTTTAGTTTAATAATTAGAAAAAATTGAAATTTACCATTCTTTTAAGCATTATTAAATGTCTTATCAAAAATAATTTCATGTATGAATCAGAAAAATACATTTAATAATATCTTACACTTAATCCTATGACTATGAGTTATAATCAACTTAAAAAAAATGATAAATTCATAAGAAAGTTCTCTTACTAAATGTCCAATTTAAGTTTAAGATAATTTTATTCAAAATCCATATTGAAATAATTAAAATTATAGTATGGAACCATTTATTATTAAGACTATGGTAATGTTATTTATTACTCAAAATTTAGATAATATTTATAAACAAATATAAAATTTTTAGGAATATCTGAATGGGAGTAAAATTGTAGGCCTGAAACAATTGTTGAGTAGCAATATTAAAATGTAAGTATATTCAAAGTAAATAAGACTTAAAAATTATTTATAATTATCTTATTTTAAAAGTTTATTAAAAAGCATGATTCTAATGATAATAATATGTCATTAGATTTAGGGTAAATATTTTATTTCTTTGTCTATATTTTTCTAAAATATTTGAACTTAAAGGGAAAGTAAAATTGGAGATTAGGGTGCTACTATTTTAGGATTTAAATTAAGGAATTATACATAACTTTCTGAATTAACTCTTAATTTATTGTAATATTTTTTTGGTATCAATCAAATTTATTTCAAAAGTATTCTCTGATTTTTTAAACATAAAGTAATAATAATATTGGAGATGAAGGTGTTTCTGGTTTAGCTTCAGGTTTAGGAAATTGCTCATTAATTACAACACTAATTCTTAATTTGAGGTAAAGAAATAATATTATTTTAATTTAATCACTTTTCAAATTTATCTCCTTTGCCGAAAATATTTATTGTTTTCCTCTTATTATTAAATTTATAAGTTCTAATAACATTGGGTATTATGGTGCTTATTTATTAGGTTCTAGATTATTGAATTGCTCATAGCTTACTATTTTATCTCTTGATTTAAGGTAGGATTTTTTATTTATTTTGGTACTATTGCTTTTCATAATCTTTATTTTACCTTTTTATTTTTCACAAAAATCTTTTAAAATAATGTAAATTTATAAGATGATAAAGCTTGGCTCTTAATTCCTATTAATTAGGAAATAACTCATAATCAACTGATTATTTTTATTCTGCTCAGTTTTTCTTTAGAAATTTTGTTTTATTGTAAACTGAAATCTTTATAATTAAAAGTAAAAATAAAATCAGATTTTTAAGCACTGATGATTTAGGAATTGGACGAGGAAATTTCTCTAAACTTGTATCGTTAAATCTCAATTTGAGGTAAAATTTTATATTTATTTTAATTCAATTTATATTTATTCTTTTTCATTTATTGTAATTTAACAAATTTTTAAATTAAAAGTTAAAATTCTATTAAAGTATGTGACCTAGGGTATAGATTAAGAAATTGTTCATAACTAAGATCATTAACCCTTAATTTGAGGTAAAAACTTTAAATTATTTTTTTGTTCAACTTTCAATTTTAAATGTATTCTCTTTATTTACTTTTTTCATTAAACTGTAAAGTTAAAATAGAATAGAAAATTAGGGTTTTTGCAGTTTAGGGCTTGGATTGGGATATAGCTAATAACTAACTTCATTATCTCTTAAATTAGAGTATTTATTTGTTAAAATTCTCATTACATTTTTATTAAGCTATTTTAAGTAATTTCTTATCAAAACTTAAAAAAATAAAGTTCTCTTAACTTTGATTTATAAGGTGCTTGTTTTTTAGGATCTGGATTAGGAGATTGCAAATAGCTTACCTCAGTAAATCTGGAATTTTTGTACATTTAATTTATTATTTTTATTTTTTAATTTTACTTTTTAATTGCAAACTAAAATATTTAAAATAAAAGCTCTGATAATGTATTATCAGATTAGAGTATCAGCGTTATAGGTTTTAGTTTAAAAAATTGCTCATAACTATCAACATTATCACTTAAATTTAAGTAAATTTCATAAAATTTATATTTTTCTTACACTTTATTGTGATTCACTTTATTTCTTTATTATTGTATTACTAACTAAGATATTTAAAATAAAATATCCTATAGAATAAGAGATTAGGGCGCTCGTAATTTAGGGTCTGTATTAGGAAATTTCTCATATCTCACTTCATTAACTCTTGAATTATAGTAAATAGTTTATTTATTATTTTTTTATATTATCCTTGATTTTATATGTAACTTCTTTTATTTTTTTGTTAAACTTAAATATAAAATTTAAAATAAAAGTGAAAACAGTATTGGATATTCAGATGATTGTGGTTTAGTCTCTGGATTAGGAAATTGTTCTTAACTTACTATACTAATACTTAAATTAAAGTAATTATTTCAAATTTCATATTTTTATTAAATATGATATTAATTAAACAGTTATAATAATATTGGTGATTATGGTGCTAGTTCTTTAGGCTCTGTTATAGGAAATTTCTCATAACTTACTTTATTAACTCTGGAATTAGAGTAAATTTATTTATTTTTATATAATTAGATTTTTTTGTACTTTTTATTGAATATACATAATTTATTTATTATGACTAAACACATCATTTAATAAAGAAAAATTAACATAGGATATTAGGGAGCTTGTGATTTAGGATCTGGAATAGGAAATTGCTAAAAACTTGCTTCATTAACTCTCAACCTTGAGTAAATTATTTATAATTACAATTTTTCCAATTTCTTGATAATAAAATTAATTATTATATTGTTAAAATTACTTCTTTAACTCTTTAACTATAGTAAATTTTATTTATTTTATTATACCAAATACTCTCATAAATTAAGACTGCTCAATAGGTATCTTTACTATCAAAATTTTTGATCCTAATTCAAAAATATGTTTTTTTTTTAAAAATAAAAAAAATGTGTTTAATTAATGAGAGTGTATGGTATATTAGATATTTTTCATTTAAATTGAAATTTCTTTATTTTGTTATTTAAAATAAAAGTGAAAATGGTATTGGATATAAGGGTGCTTGTGGTTTGGAATCTGGATTAGGAAATTGCTCAAAACTTACTATTTTAAAACTTAATTTAAAGTAAATTTTTTTTTATTTTTTAGCTTTTGTTTTATTTATTTTGTTATTGGTTTAAAAAATTAACTAAAAAGTTCTAATAACATCAAAACTTTGGGTGCTATTCATTTAGGATCTGGATTAGGAGATTGCTAATAACTTACTTCATTAACTCTTGAAATTAAGTAAATATTTTTTTAATATAATTTTATACCTTCCATCCTTCATTTATTCTTTTAATTTACTATTCTTAACTAAAATTTAAAAAAAAGTGAAAATAAAATTACCGAAATAGGAGCTTGCGCTTTATGTTCTGGATTAGGAAGTTGCTCATAACTTACCATTTTAAGAATTAAATTTAAGTAAATTTTATATCTTTTTAAGCTATTAGTTAGAAATTTATTTTCTTTATTTTGTTATTGCCTATAAAAATTTTAAAAAAAAGTTCTAATAATATTGGAGATAAGGGTATTAGTAGTTTGGGGTCAGGATTAGGAAATTGCTCATAACTTACTTCATTAACTCTTGAATTATAGTAAATTTATTTATTATTTGTTATTTTGAAAACATATTCTTAATTTAGTGATTGTTAATCAAATCCTTTAATATAAAAGAGAAACTAACATAGGATATTAGGGTGCCTCCAGTTTAGGATCTGGAATAGGAAATTGTTTATAACTTGCTTCTTTAACTCTCAATCTTGAGTAAATTGTTTATTTTTTCCCCCCTACTTTTTGATAGAAATTTCTTTTTTATTCCTTACATAAACGTTTAAAATAAAAGTTCTAATGATATTAGAGATAAAGGTGCTCTTGGTTTAGGATATGGATTAGGAAATTGCTCATAACTTACGAACTTAACTCTTAAATTATTGTAAATTTTATTAATTTTACACTCTTTATTTTTTATATAAAATGAATTTTGTTTAATTTATTATTGCTTAAAATAACATTTAAAACAAAGATTAAATAATATTGGAAATTAAGGTGCTAAATATTTAATGTCTGGATTAGAAAATTGCTCATAACTTACTTCATTAACTCTAGTATTAGAGTAATTTAAAATTTTTATTCTATCTACCTTTTTTCAAGTTTTTTTAAATTTATTTATCAATTGGAAATTAAAAAGTAAAAATCATATTGGAGACTCTGGAGCTTGTCATTTAGGAAATGGATTAGGTAGTTTCTAATATCTTACTACATTATAACTGTATTTGAGGTAACAATTTATTACCTTATTTTATTTCTAGTTTTTACTTCAAATTTATTTTGTTTAATTTATTATTTTAACTAAACAATGCAAAATTAAAGTTATAATAAAATTGGAGATAGAGGGTCTGGTGGCTTAGGATCAGGATTAAGTGAGTGCTAAAATATTTTTTCTTTAACTCTTGATTTAAGGTATTTTTTATTTTTTCCAGTTTTTAATCAAATAAATTTAGAATAATTATTAATTAAAACTATTGAAATTAAAGCTTCAATTAAATTCGAGATTAAGGGGCTTAAAATTTAAGATCTGCATTAAGAAATTGCTAATATATTATTTCTTTAACTCTTGATCTATCGTAATATTTTTTTTCTTTTATCATCTGATTCATACCTGTATTAATTAAATCGATTTTAAATTTATTTTGTTTAATAATATATTCACTAAAATATTTAAAAATAAAGTGATAATCTCTTCTCATATTTAGGATTTGAATTAATGAATTTCTTTTTTGTAACCTCATTAATTATTAAATTAAGGTAAAGTTAACTGATATTTTTTTATACAATATTTCATTTACAATTTATTTTCTTTATTTTTGTAATTACTCACTAAAATGTTTTAAAATAAAGTAATAATAGTATTGGGTAATCTGGTGCTTTTGATTTAGTATCTGGATTTGAAAATTGCTTATCACTTACTTCATTAACTTTAAATTTATAGTATTTTTAATTTATTATATATTTTTACCACTTTTTAGATTTCAAATTTATTTTATTTATTTATTTTCTATTGATTAATTAAATTTTAAAAATAAAAGAAAAAATAAGATACAATACAAAGGTGCTTGTGATTTAGGATCTCTATTAGGAAGTCTCATATATGTATAAGTACTAACTTTGACACTTTTTAGAAATAGAATTTTTTTTATTTTTACAAATTACAAGTAATTTGTAAAAATAAAAAAAATTCTATTTCTAAAAAGTGTCAAAGTTAGTACTTATACATATATAGTCTCCAATCACTGACTATATTAGAATTAGACTTATCGTACATTAATCTAATTTAATATTTTCCATTTTTTAATTCAAATTAATTTTCTTTATCTTGATAAATCTGAATAAAATTTTTAAAATAAAAGTGGTAATAATATTGGAGATAGAGGTGCTGTTGGCTTAGGATCAGGATTAGCAAATTCTTAAAAGCTTAATGCATTGACTCTATAATTAAAGTAAATTTTATTTTATTCAATTCTTCATTTCTTATTTATTTTTATATTTTGCTATTTTTCACTAAAATATTTAAAATAAAGTGCAAATAGAATTAGAAATTAAGGAGCTTATGCATTAGCATCTAAATTAGGAAAATGTTAATAGCTTTCTTTCTTAACTCTTACTTTTTTGTAAATTTTATCATTTTTAGAATTTTATATTAAAATTCATTATTTATTGATTGTTTTCTTAAATCTCTTTAAAAAAGCTCAAATAACATTAAAGAATATGGTGAATAAGAATTAATTTCAAGATTAAGAAAATGCTAATATCTTAAGCATTAAAAATATGAAATCACGTAATTTATTATTTTTAATTTTCTCTATTTTTTTATATTTTAACTTATTCTTTTAATCTTAAAGTAAAACAGAAGGAAAGATAGTTAAATTATATTTTTGAAAATAGATTTAGAGATTTCTAATTATTCATTTATAAATTTTTAATTATTTTTGTTTTGATTAGCTTTTCATATTAAATTCATTCTCTGTTTTTTTAATATTTTTATTTAAATGTAATTGAAATAGTTATTTAATTATTTATGTAATTCTAAACTCAATCATTACTTAATTTATAAATTATTTATTTAATTAAAAACATATTCTAATCAATAGTTTATCAATAAAAATCAATATTTATTGTTATTGTTGTGTCCTTCCTTCATTATTATTTTCTTAAAATAAATAAAAACATCTTAAATTAACACTTTCTAGCAGATTTTTAAAATATTATAGTTACTTTTGAACGAAAAGTTTTTAATTTTAATATTTTAAAAATTTGATAGTCAATAATTTTATTTTATTAACTTTCTCATATTACCTTTATTACAATTCTTAAAATTGTTTCTCTTTAAAATTAATGCCAATCTCTAATTATTAAATTAAATGATATATTCTGAATAAATTATTATTTATAAATAAATTATCAATTTTAATTAATATTAACAAGTGAACAGTAAGTAAATTATAAATTGAGAGATAGCTAAATACTAAATAAATAATTATGAAGATATCATAAAATTGTAAAATAAAAAGACTATTATTTATAAAAGTCTAATAAATGCATGAAAATAAATAATAATTCTCAAATAGAAATGTTAAGACTAATTAATCTGTTATGTTATAATTTATTAAAAAAAATGCCTGCCACAACATTAAATTAAGATGCAAAATAAAATAAATTAAATCAAAATATATTATAAAGTATGTATTTAATTAGTGTTTTAAAGACATTATGGGAGTTTAATTAAAAGTACTTATTTATGGTTTCATTGATAGCTATGAATGAAAATAAAAAAATAAAGAACATAAATGGAAGATAAATTAATAGAATTTATCTAAAAAATATAAAAATCTTCATTAGTGGCAAATATTAAAGCAAAAATTTATGTGGTTTAATGAAAAGAAATGTGAGAAGACTTAAACAAACAAACAAACAAACAAGCAAAAAGTGAAAAAAACAAAAATTAAATGATAGCAAAAAATGATTAATTAATTCAATAAAGATGACAGACAGACATATAATTATGAATATAATTAAAAAGAAGAAGTAAGTGGAAAACAGTTAAAAAGTGTATTCGGAAGAATATTAATAAATATAAACTTGAGTAGTAAAAGCAAGTTAATATCATTTAATAAAAACTATAGGTAAATAAGGAGAGAGCATTATAAAAATAGATAATTCCCAAGCTGTTTGTTATGTTCTTGATGAGGCATAGAAATACCATTTTAGAGAAAAAATTAAGTAGTACTAAGCATATGTTTGGAAATACTCCATTTTCTCTAAATAAATATATTCAGCCTTTTACTTACAATGTATTCCTTCCTATTAATTATTTATATAATCCTCTTGCAAATTCTTTACCTATAGAATAGAATTTTAAATTATAATGCGCAAATTCATCCATTTTTTGTAAAATACTAGTTTGAGTTCCAGAATGGGATATCTTCTTTCTCATCTAAATCCTTGCCTAAGGAATGGAAATTATAATAGCATAGTGTATAATTATTTATTTCATTTAGATCACATAATTAGATTGAGGAATAAGTTAGTAGTAAAGCAAATTACAATAATGGGAAAATGCAGTTTAAAAATTTACAAAGAAAATGAGGTTAAAGGAGATTATAAATGAGGATTTATTATTTAAACTGGTTTGATAAAGTTTGAATAACATGTAAAATGAAGAATTAGTAAAAAAATAGTAATTTCAAGCAAATCTACTGATTATTTATTCTAATCAATTAAGTGATATTAAGATAATTATTTGCTGAGCATAATTCAAGCCATTTATAAAATAAATATTAATAAATAAATAGATATTTAGAGTCATTATATCAGCCTTCATAAAATCTCTTCTTAGATTCGGAAATTTCTTCTATTTATTTTTATTAATTTTATCACAGTCTCTTGAATTGTATGAAAACAGGTAAAATTATTGGTTTACAGTAGAGTTTATAAAATATAAAAAGGAAAGCAAATAAATAAAGAGATTAAATTCAAATTGTTGGAAGTATTTACAAGCTAATCTTTAAATAATAATACTTATTTTTATATTATAATAGTATATTTTTACTTGCTCCTCTTATTATTAATTTGCTAGTGGCTATGGCCAAAGCTGTATACCTTTACTAATCTATTATTTCTTATGGCACTCTCAAGATTGATGAAAGGCATTTCCATGTAATTTATTTTAATTTCCTTTTCTCACACTATTATTCGTGATTGGAAAAAGCATATTTCAGATTTAAAAAGTTAAAAGGAAGGGTAAGTAAATATTTTAAATTAATGCTTGTTAAAGTTAGTAAATTTCGATTTTTAATTAGACTAAATATTTATTCTTTTTACGGGGCAGCTATTTATCTACAAATAAATAATATAATTCTTGTGATCTTTTAAATGGATTATTTAGCTATAGATTTATAATGATAAAGCTCTACCTTTATTGTAGGTTACACAATTAAATATTGTAATTAATGTACACTAAATAAAATGATATTTTCAATTGAAAGGTGAGTATCTAGTATTAATTATGAGATAATTTCTAGTTTTTTGTGGTAGTAAATAGGAAATTAATTGATTAGAGTAGTTATGTAAGCTAAAAAAAGATTTTGAAAAGAAATTAGTATATTTGAAGGAATCTGAAGTGTTTTGATTTCTTTTGATTCGAAAAACAAATATATGATTGATTACTGAATATAAATTAATTTCGTTAGTAAAATTTAAAAATATCTTTCTATAGATTAATAGGATAGATATAACTAAAATAATATCCCCCTAATTAATTGAAAACTGAGTTTTATTAATTTATTTGAAATAAATGTATTTTTTAACTTTATAAATCCTAATATGCTTAAGGTGTTAATAAACATGTATTTATTTATCAATTTGTTTCTTTTAAATAATAGAAAGTGGATTTCACTGTTGCACCTACTTTAAAAGAAGTCATGGGTAGTACGATTGATATAGGAGATGTAGTTATTTTAAAGAAAAAGGATTTCTGTCCTGCAGATATAGTATTATTGGATTGTAAAGATGATTGGTGCTTTTTAGATACAATAGAAATAGATGGAGTCTCTTAATATACTATTAAAAAACCTCTAGCACCTATTAATGGTAGTTATATTTAAACAATCGATTTATGAAAATAATATTATTTTTTAATGTTATTTAAGCAAATAAAAAAGACATGAAAAGTTTTATTAGCTGCTATAAAGAATATTTTACTGGCAAGATTGAATATACTAGGCCTAAGAGATCTGAAAAGGAATTTTAAGGGTATTTAAAATTATAGAATGACCCAAAAGGGCAGAATATTGGCTTCTCTAATCTCATTTTAAGAGGAAGTTAAATTAAATATTCAGATTGGATTATCGGATTAGTTATTTCCAAAGGAAAGGAAATCACAAATCTCTCTCAATTACAGAATTCTTCTTCTGATAGAAAATTCAAGAATTTCTTAAATAGATTTATGCAAATGAGTATAGTTTGGATTGTCTTTGGAATTCTTGTAAGTTTTTATTTATTTAAGTTTAAATAGATTGATTGATATTTTTGATGATTTTGGGAAATTAAAAGATTGATAGAACTAAAGATAGATTGATTGATTTATAAATAGATAGATAGATAGAACTAAAGCGGGAGATATTATTAGGATAAAGATATATATAAGATAGATTTCAAAAACGGAAATAAATATTTATACTAATGCATCTTAATTATATTTCTAATAATATTCAATATTTCCGCTTACATTCGAGCTTTCTAACTATATCCTTTTAATACTCCCCTAATACACTTTTTAATTAATATTATTCAAATTTGAATTTAACGAATATCATCCGATTTTGTCTATTTCCAATTAATCACTATCACCACATAAATTTTGAATTAATTAAATCATTCTCACTCACACATTAATTTTAAAATTCATTCTTGAAAGTAAATAAATAAATTAAGTAATTATTATTTGAATATTAATTAGACAACTTCTGTATGGAAGACTTTACACTATTAAAGCGATATCTTCAATAATATTTAGCGCGGCTGGATCATTTAATTAATATATGCAATTTAGATATATGCTACCCAGGCGCCTATTGTAGTATATTCTATGATAGATATCTGTTAATTGCTTTAGAAGATTTACATAGAGAAAAAATATAGAAAAACAAATACAGGGATAGTAATGAACAATCCTGACTCTATTTCTAATCTCTGTCACATTGATTATGCAGTATTTAGCTAGGCAGGAGCACTGACAAAGAAGGATCAAGAAGAAATAATTGGTATTATATATGATGGAAAGTTCTTCCAAGTAAACGAGTCTGGATAGATAGGTACTTAATATGATACTAACCCTAATTTACAAGCTTAGCAACAAAATAACTCTCCTCCTGAGAAATATAATACTAATAATATGAATAACAGTCCGCAAAACATTACTTAAACTTTAGAAATGTCGAATTTAAAAACCATTTAATAAGATGGATTGTTATAAACATAATACAATATAGGTAGAATGAATTCTATTGAGAAACTAAATACCATTTCAAATAATGATTAAACATTTATGAATGATGTCTCATATTTACCAATGAACAAGTCCGTTAATGAATCAAATATAAGTCCATTCGATAAGAAACCAAACTCTTCTCACAATAAAACTAACTCTAATATAAATATTACTAATCCACTAAACCCTTAAAACCATTTCTTTTCATTTAAAAAATAAATAAAAAATGCTTAAGAAATATCCCTCTTATTGAATAATTCAGAATAATAAAATAAAGATGATTCTATGACTCTATAATAAATAACTCTAAAAGATATCAATTCAAATAGTAACAGCAAGTAAGATATTGAAATCTTATAAAAAAATCATGGTAGACCTGGAACTTTATAACATCTGAATCTATTTGAAAATAATGATGAAGTCATCAAAGAAGAGGAAGATGTAGAAACTCCTAGAGATCCCTCTAGTAAAAATCAAAGTTTAGAATCTTCCTAAAAATATAAAAACACTGAACAAAATGATTTAATTAACCAACAATAATAAAATATATAAACTCCTCATCACCACTTAGATCTAATGGAGAATCTTTGCCAGATAGGATTAACTTAAGAACCTAGATAACCCAATATCTTAAGTTCCTATAAGGACTCTGGAAAGCATTAAGAGATTGATTAAAATGACAACCAATTACCAAAATTTTAAACAATTGTGGATGATCAAGGAAGACTATAAAGTAATTCTAGAGCCAATAGTATATCTCGTGACATGAGAACTAATTCTGTAATTATTTTATTAATTCATTTAAAAATTAAATAAATTCTATTAAATTTATATGTGTTTTAATTTAAAATTAAATTAATAATTTAGGCTACTAATAGAAGTATTCCAATAGAGAAGATTGTATAAAAGGAAATTCCTTCTTTCCAAAACCATATAAATAAATCTAGTGTACCTTCATTTGTTAATACAAGGCATGATCTAGATGGAGGGACTCTAATTTTTGATAGAGATTATTCTAAAACTGAGAGTAAAGGAGATTAGTAAATAAATATTCTATTTGTAATTAATTTAATAATATTTTTAATTTTTGAATAAAGGAAAAAGAGTAGTGGAATTTTAAGTGATGGGGAAAAGATATTTACTTAGCCAAATCAAGATATAACTTTATTGCAGAATTAATCCATAGAAAATGGAGTATACAGAGAAGATGAAGATTTGTAGCATATTAATCTTCATCTTAATAACACTTAATAAAATGAAGGTGATGATAAAAATGAAAATATAAATAATTACTAACAAAATTAGAATAGTGTTGGTAAATATAAAGTTATTAGGCCTTAAGCTATTAACATAGAGAAAATATACTTGAAGAATAATAGAGATACTAACTTATTAAAGGAATTTCGATCTGCTGGTGACATCGATCAAAGTGAGATGAAAACACCCAAATTACCTTCAGTATAATCTCAAAACCTAATGAATCCTTAATTTTCTACAGCTGATGCCAACCAAACTACTACTTACCATCATACAAATAGTATAACACACAATGATGGAAACATTACAAATAATACTGATGCTTATACTCAATTTGATGTCAGAAAAAAGAATTATGTTTAAAGAGAAATATATAAATTTAGAGATTACAAATATTAGTCAACTCCATTAATTGAAAATATTTAGAATCAACTTACTTTGAAGGATGTCTAAACTGAATTGGATACTATTGAATAATAACAATAGTATTTCAATAATTCATCATATTAAAACAGTGCTGCAGCTGACTTCATTAAATCTATCGTTTTATGCCATCAAATTAAAACTAAAAAACCTAAAGATAGTTAAGATGGGATTGTTTTGCATGATCTTTCCTCTCACGAAGAAAACATATTATTAAGGTTAGCTTAGAAATTAGATGTTCCTTTTGTTTATTCAGGAACATTCAATACTAAAAAGTTTTATTAAATTAAATTTAAGAGCAAAGAACTTAGATATGAAATTAAAGGTTTCTTTTTATTTCTATTTATATCATTTAGTTTAAATCATTTTATTATAAAATGTAGGGATAAATACTTACTCTTAAGAAAGGGGTAGATTTTCTATTATTTTAAAAGAATCAACTTAAATTGATTTCTAGTAAGGTGGAATAGGAAGTAACCAGACACCTAGTTCTCCCGATAGAAAAAAGAATTAATAATTGGAAGATAAAAAGTAGTTTATGCTTGTGAGAGGAGATGAGAAATCTATTTTGCATAAATGTATAATGACGAAAGCTGAAAAGGACAAGTTAAATAAATTACTTAATAATTTCTCAATGAATGGTATGCATTTTATTATTTATGCAAGAAAGACTGTCTCAAATAGTTAAATTTCTGAGTTTAAGAAGTAAATCTAAATGGCTAATCAAGAAGCAAATGATTAAACTGAATCTATTATTGATAGTTTTGAATCAGATCTTAAACTATTAGGTATTGTCTGTCTCAGATAAAAAATGGTACCTGAAATACATCAAACCATTGACATCATTAGAAATTCAGATATATGCACATGGGTTCTTTCTGGAGATAAATAGCAAAAGGCTATTGCAGCAGCTCTTTAAGCAGAAATTATTACTCCTCATTCTGAGTTTTTAGTTATAGATTAAATTAAGTACATTTCATTAATTTTATTTTAAATTGAAGCATTCATTTTTAAAGATTTTATTTAATAATTAAATAATATATTTTTTTTTAATAACAGTTATGATGAATTAAAGTTCTAGATAAAGAGTCACTTATTATAAGTTTAAAAGCTCATTTTGAAGGAAGATGAAGATACTAACTCTCCTTCTCCCTCTTACAGAGTGAAAGCAAATCAAGTTAGAACAAGAAGACTTTCTTCTATGGTTGGTTAGAAAGGTAGAGGAGAGTCATAGGATCAAATGAGTAAACTAGTACTATAAGTAAATGGTAACTCTCTAGTTCAAATACTTAAAGATAATTACTTAAAGAGTCATTTCAGCTTTCTTTGTATGATTTGTAAAAGTGTTATTGGATATGATTTCTCTCATGAAGAGAAAGCTTATATGACAAAGTTGATTCATGAATCGTTTGTTGTCAAACCAACTGTGCTTGCAATTGGTGCATCCTGGTGTAATAAATAAATAATTCTTTTTAATACAATAATCATATTTAATTCATAATCCAAATAGGTGATTCTTGGATGATGAATGTAGCTGATGTTTCTATTTAAATTGATTCTCCAGGTGATCGTGCAAATCATACTCAAAAGAGAATGCTAGGAGATATATTAATAGATAAATTGAAAGATTTTAAGTTGATAATTTTAGATGAATCCATAAACTTTTAAGAGAAATTAAAATACTTGGTGATCTTAATATTTAAATATTCCTTTTTCTATACACTATTGAATTACATTAATGCACTTCATAGCTACTAGTACTACACACTTTCAGTTCAGTATAATCAAATTATTATGAATCATCTATTATAAGTCATCATTTGTTCTCTCTTCCTCTTTACTGGCAAGTTCTACACTACAAGAAGTAATGTAATCAGCGTATATCCTACTTTCTACAGGTTCTGTAAAAATTATTTTTCATGGATCAAGTCTCACTTCTTAGAGACCATCATTATGGGAGCAATAGAGGGATTGATAGTGTCAGTATTAATGGAGGATGCCATATTTTCATACAATAGTACTAATGGTAAGCTCAGAGATGATAAAACTGTCTCTGATCTGCTATGCATTATTTGCACAGTTGTGTTCACAATAATGACTCAATGTTCTAATGGTGTCTTCACTATGAAAGCAAGAATTATACATTTAATTGCTTCTTTGGTATAAATAATTCTTACTTTAATGTAATAATTTAATTTTAATAGTTAAAAAAATTATATTTGCAATTAATAATTACAATTTTATTTATAAAGATGGAATTAACATTTAAATATAAACGAAAATCTTGAAGTTGTGAGCTTAACGGAAAGCTTAGACCAATCTTGTATTTGGATAATGTTTATAACAGTGGCTTTATTTATTTTGAGTGTAGAGCAATTATATTAAAAGATCATGAGGTAGTATATCTCTAATAGCGAAGTAAGAATATTTGTTAAAGAGTAATCTGAAAATATGAATGTACAAAGTTTGCTTGGCTAGAAATCTCACTAAAACTCTATTAAAAATCTGAAACTTCGTCCTATCATGGATCATTATTTCTATGCTAATCTCTTCAAAGCTCTCTTTACTCATGTTGAAATGGATGGGTTCTTAAGAAAGAGTAATTTAAATATCTCCATAATATTTTTTATAAATTTTTTAAACCAAAATTATAGTCATAGACCCAGGTGAGAAAGTAGAGAATCTATCAGGTATAGATAAAGTTAGATTAAAATTCAATGATGAAAGATTAGAAAAAAGTTATAGGAATCATAAATTATAATTTGTTTGGACTATTTATTTGAAACCTATCTCAGCGATGTCATTTTTGCTGGTATTATCAACAGTATTTTATCTATCAGTAAATTAGAACCAAAATATTTATCTGCTCATTATAGATATTCTAAGAGTAATTGTAGAATTTTGTTCTACTATTGGCTATGTGATGCTGTGGTTCAATTCCAAATTTGATACTTACTAAATCAGTAAGCTAATTAAGATAAATGTAATTCATTATTTTTATTTACTATTCTTCAATTTGTTATACTAAATTATTTTTAAACTATAGATCAGAGGACTTCTTTCGGCCATTCTAGTTCTATACTCTATTTCGATCATTTTCTATGATAATGATTAAATGAGTTCAGTTCTTTAAGAACATCTTGTGTTATTTGCCATATTGAGTTGGGATGCAATTCCACCACCTTTCATATTTCCTATTTTATTGAACTTATTGAACTACATCAGTCTTTTCATATTTGTAATTGCCATGTACAACTAAGAAGATGATTATAACCTTAAGACATACTACAAAGCTTCAATTACTGTAGTTTTCTTCTTTTATTCTCTCCTCAATATTGGATCATACTACAACAAAGATAAGTTAAGAAGAGATCTCTTCCTGATGGAAAATAAAATAAAATTTGAAGAGAATAAAGTAGATCATGTATTAGCTAATCTTCTACCAAATTTTGTTAGAAGTCGTTTTAATAGAAGTAAAATATATATTTATTTAATCAAAAAAATTATCTTTAATTTTCATTATTATTTTATTAGATGGTGATACTAATATAGAAGAAGATTAAGGGGAAGTTGCAATCATTTTTGTAGAAATTGTTAATTTCGATGAAATTCTAAAGGAATAAGATGAAAATTTTATATAATGGCTTGATAATCTGTACAGAAGTTTTGATTATGTTTGCTAACGTTATGGAGTTCAAAAAATTGAAGTAATTCTTTTTATAAATGTAGAAAGCAGTTTAATAAAAATTTAATGGTAAAAAAATAAATAGACTGTAGGTAAAGTTTATATGGCTTGCAGTGGTTTAGATGTTGCAAAACATTAAAAGGCAAGGAAAGGAAACGATAAATTATGGAGAGAAAATGAAACAAAGAAAGCTCTTGATGCTTCATTTGCAATTTAAAAGAAAGCTTAGAAAATCTATTGGGGTTCAAAATCATAAAAGACTATATTAAAAATAGGAATACATTATGGCAGAGTTATAGCAGGTGTTATCGGATACCATAAACCCTAATTCAGTCTCATCGGTGACACTGTGAATACAACATCTCGTGTCTGTTCTCATTGTGAATCTAATCAAATTACTCTTTCTTAACAAGCTCACGAAAGAGTTCACGATTAGGATTATTTCTTTAAAGGAGAAATTATAAAGAATGTCAAAGGTAAAGGTGATCTTCAAGTCTTTAAGTATTACAAAAGAGAAAAGATGCTAAGAAGAAGTAAAATAAATTATTTCTTTTGTATAGAAATTTAAATTAATTTGTAAATTTAAACAATAAATAGATTCAGATAAAGATCTTTCACTTGATAATACCCCTTATGCAAAGAATAAATTATTATTGCATGATGGAGAGAAAAGAAGCCCATAGATAATAAAATCATTTTCATTCTAAGGGAATACCTCACTAACACAAAATAATTTAAAGAACTTGTTTCAATTCCCAAGTATCAATGGTAGTAATAATACTGGATCCCCTAACAATCTTCAAAACAATACAAATACTTAAAACTAATCTAATAACAATAGCAATAATAACAGTAATTTTATACCCTCAATTAGTTCAATTAATTAATCTTCTAGACAAAATAGTCAGTGCGGTAACAATACTACCAATTTTAACAACCCTACTACTACTAATGCTACTACTAACAACAATAGTTCTGTTTACCCTCCTCACACTATATAACATTAAAATAGAGCAACTACTAAAAAGCCAAGTCAATATATTCGTAAAAGCTCCTTTGAAAATCTAGATCAATAGAGTACTCCTTCATCTAAATCAAAAACATTTAATTAATTCAATATCCTTGATCTATCTCCTAAAAGAAAATCTAAAAGAATGTCCAATACTGTAATTATTCCAAGAATAAGCATTATTAGTAAGTTTGATGACCTAGAAATAGACGAAGAAGACATAGAACCCGAAAAGCAATTTGCAGTACTTAATGAAAGCTAATTTTAATAACAAGAAGAAGAAAAAGATGAAAAGGGAACCAATACTACTCTTTCTTTAAAGAACAATCATTTAAAATCTCCTCCTCTAAGTAAACTAAAAAAATTCTAAAAATTTTAAATCAATCTAATCATTTTTATTTATTTATTAATAGATAAAATAGAATAAGAAAGTAATAATGGAGTGTATTTGTAAATTAAAAATAAGTGGTTATTAACACTTCAAAATGAAAAAGAAGAGACAGTTAAGAAGTTCAAAAAGATGATCAGGAAAGATTTATAGAAGTCCTATTAAATAGGCTCATTCATTGTTATTGCTGTCCACTTTTTCAAGACACTTTTACTTTTTGTGATTAATGACTAATTAAAAAGCCAAAGAATGACAATTCTAATAACTATCAGAATGATATTTGAAATAGTATTGTTCATTATGATGATTCTCTATTCTAAAGCTCTCAATTCCAACTTTTTAAATTATATGAATCTCATCTTTCTATTTTGCTCTATTCTTTTCTTGTCTGGCTTATCAGGTTAGATTTTCAATGAAAGTAAATTTAACACTCTCCTTATCATAGAATATTTTGAAGAAGCCCTAGCTCAAAATGTAGTCTCTAATTTCTCAACATTTTCATTCACATAATCGCTAATATTCAATCTTCTATTTAGTGCCATCTGGATTTATAACATCTCTAATAGTTTCATCTCAATAGTTCTTATCATTTGTCTCTCTTCATTCGAAATCATGAGAAATTACTTTAGACAAAAGCTATACATAGAAAACTATAATTAGATAGTCAAATTAGATAATAAAAAAACAGAAAAGGATTCTTTACTTCGTCATCTTCTACCTTAGCATGTACTCACTAAATTCTTCTAAGATTAACAAAAAAAATAAGAATTCTAAGAAACTTTGCATGATGTTACATTGCTATTTGCAGATATCTCAGGTTTCACTAGTTATTCAAGTAAATCAAGGCCTGAAGATGTAGTGAAAATGCTACGTGAATTATTCATAGAATTCGATAAATCTTGCATCTCCAGAAATGTTTATAAAGTCTATACAATCGGAGGTAAAACTATAAGAAAATGATCTTAAAAAGTTTGTTGATTAATTAAATAATATAATAAAATTAGATTGCTATGTTGTTCTTGGAATGACAAACATAAATAATAGATGCATTCATGAAGAAGCCAAGAATGTTGTTGACATGGGATTCTCTATGATAAAAACAATTAAGATTGTTCGTGATAGAGTAAATAACTCAGATCTTTAAATGAGAATTGGTATTCATACAGTAAGAAATAATTATTCCAAAATAATATATTTGTTAAAGATAAATAATTTCTTATTAAAAGGGGAAAATATTAGGAGGTATTCTTGGTACTAATATTGTCAGATACGATATCTTCGGTAAAGATGTCATGATTGCTAACAAGTATTTATTTGAAGTTAAATTACTATAAATATTTATGTTATTAATTATTACATTAGGGTTGAGTCGAATGGTGTTGGCGGTAGAATCTCTGTCAGCGAAGCAACAAAAACACTTCTTGAAAATAACTACAAAGACAATTTCAAGTTTACAACTCATACTGTTATAAATTTAAAAAATTTTAATGAATAAATTTAAACTTATTTAGTGGAACAAGATTGAAATAATTATCAAATGGAAATTAAAAATACTAACTAACAATAATACAAACAAAAACAAACAATTATCTTATTTTTAGCAATAATTTCTGAAAATGTAAATATTATTTAAATAGAATATTTAAGAATAGAATTTAAATTCCTCTGTCAAAGAGAAAGTTATAAATAAAGACAAAGATATTTAAACACAAAAAATATAAAATATAACAACATAAATAAAAAAGAAGACTTTAATTAAAATACTATTAAATAATTAATTACCCTTATCAACTAACAATCTATAATCTATCTGAAATCTATTGAATTATCTTACCCTTATTAATATTATTCTTTTAAATACTTTATTTTTATTTCAATTAGTAAGTTTAGTAATCAATATATCTGTTATATATTGTTGATATTAATAATTCTAATTCATAACTATTACAAATTTCTTAATTTCATCAATTAATTTTATTACTTTTATAGCTATTCTATGTATTCTTCTAATAAATATCTCAATATATTTTGTTTGTTAATTATCTTCTATAATTTATGTCATCTTTTGTTATTAAATAAATTTCAAAAAACAATTTTGAAGAGTTATTTAAGAAATAACAACGTCAATAAGTAATAACATAAATTATAAATGTAAGTTTTTGAGAGCCTTTGTTGCCTTTGTTTAATGTAAATTAATAACTAGAATATTAGTATGAAAAATAATTTTATTTCAATAGTTTTTAAAAGTGTCAAATAATTTTTGGATTTGTAAATAGAATCAAATTTAAAAAATTGTAATAAAATCATTTGATATTTTTAGTATCTGATGTTTAACTTGATATTTAATTAATTTATACAGCAAGTTAATAAATCTTAAAGTTATTATTAATAATTATAATATAAAATAAAATATATTGATAGATTTTTTAAACAATTATAATATTTGATATTCTTTATAAAAATTAAAATTATAGAGAGAGAGCAATCAATTTTTTAAATATTTAGTAAGTAATTCATACTCAAATTATAATTCCTTTTTTGAAAGGAGATCGAGACGAATGGCTATTTTCATAGCTCTTTGTATATATTTAAGGGATTCTTTGTAATTTTTTTTCTTTTTATAATATTCTCCTTACTTTTAGATTCTTTAGAAAGATTTTAGATGGTTTTCTCCATATAAAGATGTATAAATTTCTATTATGTATTCATTGTAAAAAAGGCATACATCAAATTAGTTAATAGATTCATTTTCTAATATAATACTTTCAAAAATCTCAGCCTTAAAAGGATTGATTCTAGGGTAAGGAAAAGCCTTTTAGAGTAATGCATTAATGTTTGCACTCTTTTTATTTTATTACTATTATTAACGAGACATGGAATTGGAATTAGACATATTATTTTATTAGTTTTCAGATGGTTTAATCACTATCTAGCTGCTCATTTATTAAGCTTCTTAATCTAATTTGATGGCTTGTTATTCATCACCAATCAAATAATAAATTTTGCTTAGATTGAATAAAGAAGTAAAGATGAACTAATTACTTTAGTTATTATAGAGTTGTTTTCTTATTTCAAGAGCTTAGTTATAATATGTCAATGCTTCTTTATAATCTTTGATCTGACAATATGCATCTCCTAAATCGTTTAGAGTTTAAGCTATCTCTGGATGGTTTTTTTATTGATAGATTGACCTTCTAAATTCTAATACTTCCTATAAATATTAGATAGAACTTTAAGTTTCAAAGGAATAGAGCATGGAATTAGCTAATGCACTTAAGCTGTCTATGACATCTGAGTAGGTTATTGAGGCTTATTAATTTTACTTCATATAGTTTTAATATAAGATTTATCTTTTTTTATAATTTTCTTCTAGACTATTTCTAAAGGTTTAAGAATATACCCATCCACTCTAAACGCAGTTTCTATATAAAAAATAATACTCAAATAGAAAGATATCTTCTTTTTTAAAATCTTATGTGTTCTTAGCTAATATGATTGCCTTTTTAGCAAAATCTGATTTATCACTCTTTATGTGTTGTAAATAGTAGTTGAATTAAAGGTAAGCAAGCTTCTTCGAAATTTATAATTTTACTTTACTAACACTTTTCCTTGCAGAGAATTAACTGCATTCTCCAAAATCTTAGCTATAATAACGTGAAAGATTTAGCTAACTATCAACTAATTGGTCTTCATTCTAAATCAAATTGTTAATTCTTTCAATTTCTTTAAAATTGTCATTAACATTCAGTTTGTAGAAGTGAATTAAGATTTCTGATTAAAGCTTGATAGCAGAGTATCTGTGCAGAGGATCTATTTATAACATAAAGTGAATAATAAAAGAAACAAGCGGATTCAATTCTTTCATATCTTAAATGTTTTAATATTAGCCTGCTCTTATTTCAGCTGCTGTATCTTTATTGATATTAGCGCCTATAACTGAAAGTATGACCATACCCATAGAGAAGATATCAGATTTTTACTTTAAATCATCTTGTTAGGTTTTTTGTTGACTGGATATTTCAGTCATCTTAAAATCTTCCTTTGAATTGTTAGAAAAAAAAGAGCCTTGTTTCACTTTTTCATATAATTCTACTTATTCAGGAGCTTTATAAGTCTTCTCATTTTGTTGGTCATCTTCATCCAAATCAATTTCTGAATCTTTCTTAATTTTTTATTTTTGAATTTTTGGTAATCCTATTAACTTGAAATTATCCTCTCCATCAATGAGTATCTTTTTTGGTTCAATGCAAAGATGAGATAAATCACTCGAGTGGATATCAATTAATAAACTGAATAATTTCATAGTAATATTGATTGCATCCTATAAACTAATTACTTCCTTCTTTTCTATAATACTCTCCAAATTGCTTTCGCAAAGTTCCATAATTTGATAAGAAATTTCATGCCTTTTAATATTGGAGTATTCAATAATCCTGACTAATGAGTGAGTATCTTAAATTTGCATAAATGTTTCCAAATATTGGATTTAATCTTTATATTATTTCTCGCTTTAATCAATAAACTTAATAGCAAAAAATAAGCCAGTTTCTGTATCTTCTATTTAGTAAATATGATTATCTGGACTAATAGGGCACACAACTCTGTGGTTTTATGTTATTAAATGGCGAATACATTTGTTAATCTTCTCTTAAAATTTCTCTGAGTTGCAAATTACCTTCCTCATTCCCGATTCATACATCTATGTTTATATATCATCAAGAATAGGTTCTTTTCTCATCATAAAACTTCCTCCAGGTTTGATCAAAGACCCCTTAATGGATTGATTGAAGCTTTTTTTATTAGTTTCTATCTTTATTTAAGTATTTTTTTCTCCATCAAAGCACTTATTTATAGAGTTACCCATTCTATATTTGGTATTTGAATGTTTTAAAGTGAGAAAATATATAAACTTCTTTTATTATAGTTTTTTATATTTGCTAAATATCAAAGATTGTTGAAATCAAATTTGCTTATTGTATACAATAGATAATAATACTTCTTTGCTAAAAATATTTAGGAATATTTGAATAGATGCCTACTAATTTTATCTATAGAAGTTAATTTATGATTATTAAATATCATCAATTTTTTATCTATTTTTAATTAAATTCAAGATTTAGTATCTACTTTGGCTGATCTATGACGAATATCAATCTAATTAGGAACTTTCAGCTGAAATAATAAATTTTCTGCCTATCAAATGTAAGCTCTTTTATTCTTCTCAAACAGTCCTTAAAAATGAAAAGTGAATGATAATCTTCTTAAAAATTTTATAACCTCGTTCTTTAAATAGAAAATTAGATTTAAATACTTTAAATTCTTGCAGAATGTTAATCAAATTATAAATAAAAAAGCATTTTTATAAAAGAAATTATTATTTTTTCTATTTAATTATCAGAATTTTCTTTATATTTGTCTTTAACAATTTCTTATTTCATTATTGATTTACTATTAAAAACATGTTATTTAAATCAAAATTTATGATAATATAATCAATGAGGTATCTATGTTAAGTTTGGATGAAAAGAAGAGAATGGCTAATTAATTAGTATTATTGTATATTTTAAGATTTCTAACTGATTCTTTTGATAGTAAAAAATGAGACAATAATTTATAAATTGATTGAATACAAATGAATTTTAAAATTGTATGCCAATTAATAAATTAATTACTACTATTATTTTTGTTTATTTATTTATAATTATATTATATTGTTTTGTTTGAAACACTATCTATATCAGAATCAATCAATATATTTATTTCTTTTTTAAAAGCAATTTATTAATTAATTAACAGATCAATCAATCAATCTTCGTCTTTTAATTTCTCTCTTTTAACTTCAACTCTAATAACAGATCTTTCATCACCTAAAAGAATATCAGATTTCATATAAACTCTACCGATTAGTAAAAGCTAAGTATTTTTTAATTTATACATTTAAATTTTAAATTGAAATGTTTAAGAAAATTAATATTAATATCATTACACTATGAATTGCTCCTCTGATTGCGCCGCAAATTATATTATTATATGATAAGCCTGCTAAATGTTCTGGAATTTCAACAAAATCAGTTAATGGATTATCATTAAGTACAATGTTGAAGGAGATATCTTTATGACTATCTGCTTTTAATTCTTCCAACTCACCTTTTACTCCTAAAAACATTTCAAATCCTTCCTATTTTGATTATTTTAATTCATTAATATTTGATTTTTTATTTATTAAATATCAAATTTTTAACCTTGGCTATAGTATTTGCCATTTCTTTGTAATCTTAGCATAATTTTCCTTCAGATTTAGCTACGAATTCATCAATAAGTCTTTAACCTATATCAAATCCTCTAATAAAATGAATGAATTTGGCTATTATTATAAAGTAATAAAAAATTTACAATTTTTCTAGTTAATCATTGGCATCTTTAATATTATCTGTATCTTTAACTATCTAACTAACAATGGCTCCATAAGTTAAAGTTAATAAATCTCTATTCTATATTTTTAATACATTTATAATTTAACTTATCTTTCCTATTCAATAATTATATCATACAATCTTTGTGACTTTCTTTACTACGGGTTTTCCTTGCTTCATTTCTCTTTCCTTTTAGCTTAATATTGTTATTAATTATCAATCAATTTAATTTATAAAATTTGTCTGAACAGATTTTTACAAATAATTAAGATATCTAATATTTAAATTAATACTCATTTCAGTATTTAATATATAATTCTGAATAATAAGACATAAAACTTAAATATTATTGAAATAAATCAATAATAAACAGTACTTCCATTCAATATGTATGGATGGGATTATTATAAATATACTAAAATTCTAATTCAATTACTCACTATTTAGTAATGATTGTTGAGCTAAAGTAAAAAAGTTAGTTTTTTATTTGCATTTCAGCTCACAGAAAGGCATTATTAATCAAGAACTTAAATTTCAACTAAGTCTCCCTCTCACTTAAAAAATATATCAATTCCTGCTAAGAATTTTAATATAAATATTACACATAATGATAATTGAATAAAAATTATAGATTTATTCAAGAGAAATTAATTGTAATAGAAATTTTATTATTTGTTCAAGAAACCAGAAAAAGCTTGTTAAATAAAAAAATATTTCTCTCTCACTCTCTTTAAATATTGATTGTTAACTAAGTTATTCAAATTATTTAGATTATTTTTTGTTAATGTAAATAGTAATTACTTTAAAAATAATTTTTATCAATTTATTAAATAAATTAAATATAAATTCTTTTTGTTATTTTATGAAATCTTAATAGATTTCTTAGTTAACTCTTATTTTTAATTAAAAAATCAGAATTATAGTTGAAGTACTATATTCTCAATTGTATTATAAAAAAAAATTTGAAATAAAAATGAATGAAAAGATAAAATTTTTAATTTTTTTAAAAATATAAAATGTAAGATTGTAGATTTTCTAATAAATTAAAAGATTAAAAAGGATATTTTATTAATGAATATTTAAAAAATTAATTTATTTTTTCATTCTCATCCTCAAATTTCAAAATTTAACAACCATGTTTTATATTATAAATTCATTAGATTGTTTTGGTTAGAAAATTTCAATTTTGAA